>JBBPKS010000159.1:0-19309 GCA_038089355.1 Pulveroboletus ridleyi | reverse complement strand
TCCTCCCCCGCCTGGTAGACACCGGGAAGAAATTCGGGAACACCTCCCGTTTGGTCATCGTCAGCAGCGAAGTGCACTACTGGGCAACTATTCCAAGTGACGTCCAGGGGTCATCCAACCCAGTCGCAAGACTCAACAACCACTATAGGGATCGCGCGTAGGTCATCATCGCACGCTTGAAACTGCGTCATGTGCTCAAACACAGTGAAGAGCTATAGGGTATCGCTACACTCAGACGAAACGTGTGTTCCATTCCACTCTCATCCCACTTGATAATTACCTCGCCGAGCTTTCATAGTCTTCAATCTGTTCTTTGTACGCGCTCTGCAGGACCGACTACAGTCTATCACACCATTGACCGTCAACGCTGTCAACCCGGGCTTTTGCTACTCCAATTTGAGACAGACGATTGAAGGCTTCGTCATAAGTGTGGTGCACCTCATTATGGAGACGCTCTTCGCCTGGACATCTGAGCAAGGCAGTCGTCAGGTCATATATGGTGCCATTGGCGAGCGACACAACGAGGACCATATGAAAGGGGCTTATATTACTAGAGCAGCAGTCGTCGAGCCATCTGATTTCGTGATGAGCGAAGAGGGAAAAAAGATGCAGGATAATGTTTGGGTGAGTGCCCATACTATGATTTAGTGTTGATATGAACCTATCTTGTTGCAGAGGGAAACTCTTGAGATACTGGCAAAGGTAGCACCACAGTTGAACCAGATCACCCAAGAGTATCTCATTTAGATACATGTCTTGTTGAAGAATCTATATCTGAGGTGCACGGGATTGGCTTTTCCACATGCAGAGAGGGTCAAAAGTCCAGGCTCCTTCCCATCCTTGTGTTGGAGGGAATAAGGTCATATGTGTCATGTGAAAATTGAAACCCAGCATACTTCCTGACTTGGGGGAAGTGCCATCTGTGATGCAATGCTGACCAATCCTTGAGTCAGTGAGCAAATAGCAAAGGAGTAAGCATAGAATACAGAAGAATGTGAGGGAATATTGGTCACATGACATGGGGAACTACAAGCTTAGTGTAAGGAGAACTAAGTGAGGAGAGATGAGTCCAATCAAGGAAGAAAAGAGTAAATATAATGACAAATTGTAACATTACCCCCTGTTTAGGGTGTGGAGTTCATGATGAAAACTAGAAGTCACCATACAATGGGCCTGGAGAACCCATGATATTACCCCATCCAACCTTATCAATGACATTCTCAATGTTGGTGGATTCAGGTGATGGTGCATGAGGTGAAGGGACCAGGATGGAATACCCCAAGGTTCTATGGTGGCATGGGTTGTGAACTATGCATGCTTTGTCCCATTAGGTCTTGATTTATTTGCTTAGTAAATACATTAGCATGCATTCATCCTCCAACTGGGATATTTGTGATGTCATAAAGTGTTTTTCATTGAAATTGGGATCGAATCACACCTATGACTTCTTGATAGGGATATATATAGATTGAAGAGTGATACATGTCCACTCAGTGGTTTGGCAAGGTTGACTATGAGATTCTGGATTGTTTACCCTTGTGCTTGGTAATCTGTGAATGTGTAAGTAGATGTAGGTGTGATTGGGAGTTGGGTTTGAGCCATATGTTTTCCACAATGACTCTGAAAAGTTGATTCTGTAGGTCCATTTAGCAAGTTTGATAGGCATGACTGCTGGTTCTTGTGAGTTGAAATGAGGGGCTGCACTATGTATAAGCAAAAAACAAGGAGAGTATTGTAATTTGAGCACTCCCTGATCCAACTGCACTGGTGGATGTTATGGATATAGCAAAATTGACAAAATATCTTTGAATCTGGAAGACTTCTGAGTCACTCAGACTTCTGGATAGCACTCAGATACCTTTCTGTTGATCTAAAAAAAGACTCTAAATGATGCACATGATGCCATTCTGTCCATGGAAGAGCATCAGGGCCATCTACCTGCTAATGTGCTTGATTGATATTTTCCTCACTTCAATTCTTATTGAGGTATGAGCACCTCCTTGTCTCATACTATATAATTTCTTCATCACATACATAGCATCTCAGTTGTTCTAGCCTGTCTAACAACAGCTGAGTTCTGGATTGCTCTGGATTTACTAGCTACACCATCCTGGGCCTTAGGTTTTGTCAAAAATGTCCACTACTGTTCCACACATGCCATTGACAAGGTGTGATTTGAAGACAATATATTTCATGTGAGTACTGCAGTATGACTGGCATGTCTACTGCAATATTCAGCACTTGCAGTAAGTCACTAGTCATTTTTGTCATCACCATGCTTAACCAGTGAGGCTGTGATCATATGTATTGTTCTCTTACTTGGATGGCATGCAATGCATTGAGTAATAACAAACACTGCATCTATCCATGGAGGGGGGAAAGATCAATTGGCTATGCTGTGTCTTTGTATAGGACCAGTTCCTGAAGCATAGATATCTTGCTCTTGGACTGATATGTATCATTATCTTGGCTACTATATGTATACTTGTATTTCCTTGTATATCCATTCTTTCAATGGCTAAGTGTCATATCTGTTCTGATCTCTATCAACTCTGTTCTCTGAACCCCTAGTCTGAACCCTTTTATCTGATTCCATACTCCCTCCACTCAGACTTCCTCCCATTCATATCAGACTTGAATGATTTCCTTATTTAGTATTTCCCTTGTATCCTTGACCCTTCATTTCTTAATCACAACCCTTAATCCCTTTTCTTAGACCCTTTGCTATACCATATGCTTTCTCTATGTGTGTTTCCTTTTGCCATATATGTTGTGAATGACTCAACGCATTCACTGAGGAACCAAAACAACCCATTGGCTGGATAACCAAATGATAACAAAGAAAGTGTTACAAATCATGAATGACTGCACCACTGGCCTTGGCTTCACAGGCTTCTACAAGCCTGGCGAGGAGAAGATGGGGGGATGGGCTCATGCTCACACTATTGTACAGAGACAACAGGTGGTCAAAGCTAGGGATGCCAGCTGAGACACCTAGGTTTATATACTATGGAGGTGTGCACATGGACCATAGGGTCTATGGGATGAACTACTATACATGGGTAGGCTAATGTACATAATTGTGAGAGAGTTCCTACCAGGGTTGACAGAGATTAAAGGGGTGTGCCAGCCATGAGGCATGATGTTATATGACATTATGGTCTGGACCTGATCATGTGACTGGTCACATGATAAGAAAAGAAGGGGGCATGAAGATGGTTCATAACATTACCCCCCTTTGCTATGACTCAAGTTTCAGACAAGTCATTGCAAACAGAGTACTAGCTTCAGGACCATAGATAGCAAACAAGTGGTTCATCTCCATCAAGGAGAGACCGTGGAGGGGGTGAGGGGCTGAGGGATAGGCATGATGGAAGGTGTCCACCGCATCACATGCATTATCCAGATGGGAAGCCAGTTCCCATGTGTCATCAGTGTCATCATAGCCTCTCCAGCGAACCCAATATTCCAACATCCCTTGCTTCAGGTGGGAGGCCATGACTGCCTCAACCTTATACTCAGGATGACCCTCTTCCGAAACCTCGATTGTGTCCAGGTGAGAGGTCAGCTGTCCTGGCAGTGGGGATCAGTAAGGTTTCATCTTTAAGATGTTCACCACTGGATAAATCCTAAAGGACTTGGGAAGACATAGCTCCACTGTGTTTGGGAGGGTTCGGATGACCTTGTAAGGCCTGAGCCATCACTGAGTCAATTTATGGGCAGTGTATGGAAACTTCAAGTTGTCCATACTGAGCCACACTTGATTGCTGGGCACATATTTAGGGGCATTGAACCAGGAGGAGTCCTGGTTGCATGTCATTCACTCCCAGGTCTGTTCCAGTGCCTCTCAAACTTCCTGGTATGTGCGTCCAATATCAGCATGGAAGCCTCTGGCCAAACTATCCAAGGAATCTTCAAAACCCATTCAGGGGGAGTAGTTCCTTGTGATGGTGAACAAGGTAGCACCAATTGAGGATGAAAGGGAGTTATTGTGGTGGAACTGTGCAAGTTTGATAAATTCTGGCCATTGGTCCTGTCTCTTGGCTATATATGCACATAGATATTGTTCCATTTCCTGATTGATTTGTTTCATTTGACCATCTGTCTGAGGATGGTATGCCATTGAGAGCTTTTGCTCAATGCCCAATAATTTACATAGCTCAGTCATAAAAGATGACATGAACTGAGGGCCCCAATCTGATACTATCATATGGGGAATGCTATGTTGCGACCATACTTGATCACGAAATAATTTAGCTAAGTCTAGAGAGGAAATCATTTTTGAACATGGTACATAAATAACCTCCTTTGAAAATCAATCTATGATAACACAAACAGAATTGATCTTGTCAATTTCTGGCAATTCGGTTATGAAATCTATGGAAATGTCTTTCCATGGGTGACTAGCCATTGGGAGGGGTAATATTTTTCCTGCTGGTGCTTTGGACAAACCCTTTGTGAGAGCGCACATGTAGCAGTGATTTATGTATGTAATAATGTCTTTCTGCATTTGTGGCCATATAAAGAAGTGGTTTATTGTGTGATACATGTGGGCCTGCCCGTTATGATCCCCTAGGGGATTGTCATGGCACATTTTAAGAATCTCAGTGTGGATTGAAGAAGGAACATAAATCTGACCAGTGAAGTCATGGAGATAGACCTCCTGAATGGTATTGTAAGTATAGTTAAGAATGTTGTTAATTTTTTTTTTGATTCTCTTTGTATTTTTTGTAATAGTGGGGATTCTAGTGTAACATTTTTTATAAATAATTCTGCAGACAATACCATAATATCTTTATTAAGGTTCTCAACTGCATTGCCATAGTCAGGTCAGCGAGAGAGAGGGTCGGCTCAGTTTAATGATCCAGGGCAGTAGATGAATTTGAGGTTGGATTCCTGGAGGAGGGCATGCCACCATGCTTGATGACCTGATAGGGTCTGTGGCTTTTTCCAGTATTCCAGATTCTTGTGGTTCATCCAGACCTTGAATCATTCTCATCCAATTAGATAATGTCACTGTTGAGCAGGCATACTACAAGCTACAGAGGTTAGGCTAGTAGGACTTACATAAGCACAGCTGATTGGTTGATACGTTCACACAAGGTAGTGGTAGTGGATCAAGAGATGATTCAAACTCAGACGACTGAGTCCAAATGTAAGTACAGCTGATGTAATACGCTATACTAGGTATACTACTGTACACTAATGTAGAACGGGGCTGGAACAAGTCTTAGCTCGTTCAACAGTCACCACTCTTTGAGGGTGCAAATGACTGCCATCAGTTCTTTGTCATATATGGGGTAATTGTGCTCAGTAGTGTCAAACGAGTGTGATAAAAAGGCACAAGGATGCCATTGCCCATCTTCGCATTCCTGCCAGAGGATTGCTCCAGTTGCAATATTAGATGCATCCATTTTGATACATATTTGCTACAAGCTATCTGGGTATGCGAGCAGGGGTGTTTCCATGAATTTCTTCTTTAGTGCGAGAAAGGCCACGTGTTCTGTTTCACCCCATCAGAAGGGGGTATCCTTTTTTGTAAGGTCATTCAGTGGTTGTGCTATTTTGGCAAACTAGTCAATGAATTTCCTATAATAGTTAGATAGGCCGAGGAAGGCCTGGACCTGCTTCAAGTGGATGGGTTCTGGCCAGTTGGCTATTGCTTGGGTTTTCTTTGACTGCATTTTGATGCTGTGCTTGGAAACTTCCATTCCAAGGAACTCAACCTTGTCCTTGGAGAAGGCACACTTCTTGGGCTTGATATACAGGTCATTTTCTCGTAATTGTTGTAATATTTCATGAACCAGCACATTGTGTTCTTCTTTTGTTTTTCCTTTTGTAAAGATCATCATATTGTCCATATAGGTAATGAGAAAAGCATATTGGTTGGAAAAGATATCATTCATCATATTCTGGAAAGTAGGAGGGGAGCTAGTAAGTCCAAAGTACATGACCGTTAGCTCATAAGCTTCAATGGGCATTACAAATGCCACTTTCTGTCAGAACCACAATTTTCCTTAATGATATTTATGCCTTTCAACCCCTATGATAAACCCCTATCCTTAATCCTTCCTACCGATTATCTTACGTTTTCTCCTTAACCACTAATTCAGGTCTAGGCTACCTTCAATTGTGTCATTCCATTGACGTTATGTCATCATCATTACGTCATGGTCTAGCCTATTGACATCACCATGACATCATTCCATTCTTCACTTATTTATCATTTCATATTTAGATTCATTTGATCTGTTATTTAATTTCTGTTAGTCATTATTCGGGCACAGGGCTCAGATCTAGATACAGGCCTTAGGGTTAGATATCCTATATAAGTAGCACTCATCCTGTACAGTAGTCCTCATGCTTAGTATTCTCATCGCTATGGATTATTCTCTGTGTGTGTGCCTTTGCCACATCTTAGTTTAGTTTGTGGTTTCGGCCTCTCAACTTCTTATTTTAAGTTGTTGAGTTGTTCCTGATACTTTCCATTTGTCTCCTTCTTTAATGTGCATGTTGTTATATCCCCAGTGGAGATGTTACAATTTATCGCTATGCTCTTTTCTTTTGTTGGACTTATCTCTCCTCACTTAGTCCTCTTTACACTAAGCTTGTAGTTCCTTCCATCATGTACCCGATTCTTCTTCTGTTTTCTAGAATGTTCTCAGCTTACTAAGTAAGCTCTTTTAGCCATTGGCTTGCTGACTCAATAATCAGTAAGCTGTTGTTCTTTCATGTTCTTTCTCTTTCTATGTGATTACTCAGCTTCCCTTCATCTTTGTATATAAACCCCAAGTAGTTCCCCTGTACTCCAGCTTAGACCTACTTGGCATATAACATCCTAACTCTCCTCTTCATGTGTCTCCACTCTACACTTGAGTGAGCGCTTTTGCTCTCCCCACATCCCATCCCAATCACAAGGGATTGTCCTTGGTCCACCTATTCCACTGGGAAGTCCATCATCTGGCACCACCAGGGCGAACCTCTGATTTTGCTGCTGGCAAGATACCACCTTGTCTCAGAATCTTAGGACCTTTGCCAAGTTCACACTTGACCCTTCAGGATCAAGCATAACAGGAGATCCATTGCTGTGAACATGTCTGCACCTTTGAGGCGATCAATGAGTTGTGAAATGAGTGATAAGGGATATGCATTCTTGATGGTTCCCTCATTTAGATATCTATAGTCCATAACCAGCTGTTTTTTACTGTCTTTTTTTGGGATGAAGAATACTGGGGACATTTGTGGAGATTTGCTTGGTTGAAGGTAGCCTTTTTTGACTTCCTTGTCGATAAAAGTCCGTACTTCTTCCAACTCCGTGTCGGATAGCAGGATAATTCACCCCTTCCTTGGAATGAAGTTGGGCTTGAGATTGATGGTGTGATCCCAGTGCTTCTGCAAAGGCATGTGATTGGATTCCTGCTCTGAAAAAATGTCAAGAAAATCATGGTAAGCAGCCAGTACTTTCCTGGCAACCCCTTCCTCAATTGCACAGAGGTGGAAGCCAAAATATCCATCCCACTACGACTTGTAGTTGTTGCAGTTGTCAGTGCAGCAGGTGAATTCAATCTTCTTTTCAATCCAGTCGATGGTGGGGTTGTGGTGGGTGAGCCAGTCATAGCCAATGATTATTTGATTTGAGCCCAGCTCTATGATGAAGGTGTTAATCTTCTCATGATGGTCCTGTAAGGCAGCCACAAGTTTTACGTGATGAGTAATCTTTCTGGCCTTGCCTGGAGTACTGTTGGCATTAAATACTTGAATTTGTTGGACAAGGGGAATCATATTGATGTTGTTTTTGGTGCACCATTTGTGGTTGATGAAGGTGTTAATGGTGCTACTATCAATGAGTGCTTTTATGTTATCATCTTTTTGTACATTACCTGCAGAGAAGAGAATGGGAATGTTCACCATGAATTCTCCTCCGCTGATCATTTCTTGTGTAGGGATTTTGTTAAGGTTAAGGTCAGCACAATCATTCTTAAAAAGGGAATTAAGCACACTATTTTTATAGTCTGGTGCTGAGCTCCAAAGAGACCCCTCTACAGACATATCAGAATCTATTAAAGATTTCAGCACCTGGCTGATTGTCCTAACTGGGAAATCTTGGTCGGTGCACTCCAAGAGTTCAGCTACAGGCTCAGTGCCAGCTATGGGGATTTCTCCCTTGAGCACAGTTAACAAGTTGTCTACACCTACCACTCTCATACTGGCACACCCAGAGTCTGGTCTACTTACCAGTACATGATTACATAATGCTGCGCCTATTGGCTTGAAACCAGATTGTACAAAACTTTCAGCAGTATTACCACAGTCCAAATGCAAAGTAACTATTTTTTTGATGTTTTCTAGTTTTATTCTTTTTTTGTTTGTTTTGTCCAGCTTGCTAGGTGACACCCTACTGTCAACTAGCTGCTTCCTTTTAAAGCTTTGGATGCTTTTGTCCTGGCTTCTGTTTCGAAAACATCGGCCCAATAAATATGAGGTTTGTCTGACATATAGTCCTGTTGGGAGGACATTGCTGCGCAGGCCTTGGTTTTGGGCAGAGTTTTGGAGATGACTGCCCATGTGTTGGTGTAGTACCTGTCCTTATTGGGTACCCATACTTGGTACATATTTTGAACTGGCGCTCAGTTCCTGTCTTGTGCCAGGTTGAAGGATTTCTTCGGGAGCTGGCAGTCCTGTCAAATGTGGCCTGATTTGCCACAGTTGAAACATGTGCAGGTATCTGGGGGCCCCTGCACTGCCCCAATTTCCATGGGAGCCCCCTTTCCAGGTTGGGTCCCATACTGCATGAACTGCTGGTTAGGCAGTGGTCCCTTGGGCAGATTATAGTGTTACATTCTGCCGAAATGCCTTGGTTAGAATCTGCATTCTATTTCTGCAGATTCAAAAGATCAGCCCACTTTGCAATAGACATTGATCAATTTGAAAATGTTATCTTCTACTGACATATGTAGATGGACTTGCATATAGATGTGGGCATCCACTGCCTGTTTGAGGATTTCAATGCCATGACTATTGTTGATCTCAGCCTCCTTAAAGAGCACCTCAAAGCTCTGGAGGAATTTGTCAACAGGGTGACCCTGTTGCTTCAGCCAATTAAGCTTCTGCAAGGATTCATGTGCCAGCATGTTGATCTGGAAGTGATCCCACATTTCCTTTTGCAGGACCTTCCATTTGGGCCATGTTTCATCTCTATGGGGGTAGCTCAATTTCTGCCCTGTGGTTGAGGTCACCTCCTCTATTTCAGAATCACAGTATTCTTCTAATTTTAATCTCACATAGGAGGCTGCATTGCCCTCCATGTGCGATAGGACCACTATAGTCTGGAGTTTGTCTGAGCCCCAATTTTGGAGCAAGACCCAGACCTTGATTTGGGTGATTCACACCTGGAACTTGTCTCTGTTGCTGTCCCACTTGCCGGGATCAGCAACCTTTTTAGTAATTGTGGAGGGGCTGTCCTCCTTTTCCTTAAGAAGGGCTGTGAGTAGCACCTTCAGTTTGTCATTGCTTAGGGTCGATGATAATGACATTTCTTCAGCAGGGGGAGGCTGAGGTTGGTGGTTCTTAAATTTGAGGTGATATGGCCTCTCTTCAATTTGGGGTAGGGATTCAAGCAATCCCTCAAAAGAGGGAGATTGGCAGAGTTGTGCAGGTGCCTGTTCTGGAGAACCAGGCAGTGAACCTTCATAGAAAGAAATTTTAAAATTTTATCAGTCCTTACTTGCTGGTATCTTTCAACCAACATCTGGGGACACTTGCAGGGGTGATTGTCAGATTTAGGATTGGGGGAGGGGTGATCTTCTTCAACAGTTTGGTTTGGACAGTGTGGGTTCTGTCAAAGGGGTAGACTCTCGGTAATGAGAGGTGTCATACACATATTGTGTGCTGATGATGGACATCACAGGTGTTCTGTGAACCTGGGTACCTCAAACCACAGAGGTACTGCCCTAGTGCACTTTGGGCAAGAAGCAATATTATCCTTATTTAATATGGCAGATGACCATGTATGCAACCTGTTCAGGTGGTATGCCCCATTCCATCACGTGGAAATGATATGCTATGTCTCTTATGCCTGGGTCTGGTAGCCGTTAACAACAGACTTTGTTTCTTTCTTGATCTGGTCTTCTGATGGGGATAAATGCTCACCTGATCTCAATGTTTTGCTGACAAAACAGCATGTTCTTTCCAAGGGCAGTGTAGATAGCTTTGACCAAGTGTTACAAATTGTGAACAACTGCACCACTGGCCTTGGCTTCACAGGCTTCTACAAGCCTGGCAAGGAGAAGATAGGGGGATGGGCTCACGCTCACACTATTGTATGGAGATAACTGTTAGAATATGCAAGCACGTGCACAGCCGCCCGACTGTATGTACCTTTTCAGGAACCCTTTCTGACCCGATCAAAGTCATCCTTTGATACCTTTGTATAACATGTTTTCCTCTTATGTATCTTTTTCCCTTTGTTCCTTTCATCCCTTTGACCCCCCTTTATGTGTTGCCCAGTGGCACGACTGGTATATTTAGCCTGTTCGAAGGTCTGCCACCTCAGTCTGTTTGTCACGCACAACGACTGAGTGTATCACACTCGTAGCCATCTTTCAATAACAGGTGATCAAAGCTGGGAATGCCAGCTGAGACACCTAGGTTTATGTATGCCTGTCGTGTCTATTGGCCCAAGACTCACACTGTTACTGTCGAGTGGGACTTCTACTTTGACCCTGCGCCGAGTGCCACTGAGGGGGAGAAAGAGGTCCTATTGGCCAGTAGCACCCCAGCATAGCCCCCCATTTCCACCAATGCACCGCCTTCACCAAGCAATGTCACACCACCTGCCAATGCCACATTGCTGTCACCCATCCCCACTCCAACCAACCTCATGACTGTGCCACTGGCACCTCCCAATGTGGCTGAACCACGTGCCTCACGTATTAGAAAGCCAAGCCAGTGCATACTTGATATCATACACAGCAAAGCTGCCTCACCAAACCTCGCAGCGTCCTCCTCCCTTCTCCAGTTCCCAACGGTTCCACTCCCATCCATTCTGATGACATGGCAGACCAGACTGCCAATGTCTCAGATGACAGGTATGATCAGGACTATGACGAGCGTGAACTAACCAGGCTCATTGAACAGGCTGTCACTGCTGCCAAGGCACTTGAGCCATGCTCACTTGCCAATGCACGCAATCATCTCGACTGGCACCACTGGAAACAGGGCATACATGAAGAACTCGACATGTTACACAAAGCCAGCACCTGGGATCTCATCAATGCACCCTCTGGTGCAAACATGATCAGTTCAAAATGGGTCTTTCATGCCAAAAAGGATGCTGCTGGCAACATCATTAGGTACAAGGCTCGACTGGTTGCACAAGGTTTCTTGCAAGTCCCAGGTATCGACTACTTTGACACATATGCCCCCATTGCCAAGCTTGCATCCATCTGAACGGTCCTCGCCCTCGCGGCCTGTTATGACCTTGAGCTCTACCAGGTGGACATCAAAGGGGCATATCTCAATGGGCGTCTGAACGGTGACGAGGTGATTTACATGAAACAGCCTCCAGGGTATGCTGACCCAGATCACCTGCAGCATGTCTGTCATTTATGCAAAACACTGTACAGGCTCAAGCAGAGTGGTCGGCACTGGTATCAACATCTCATTGAAATCCTCGTTGCTAACCTGGGCCTCTGACAGTGTGAGGTGGACCAAGCTGTGTTCATTAAATGGGAAGGCACCGCACTTATGATTATTGTGGTGCACGTTGACAACTGCACTATCATGGCAAATTCTATTGACCTCATCACTGCCATCAAGATGCAGCTCAGCTAGCATGTCGAGGTCACTGACTTAGGGGAGTTGCACTGGCTCCTTGGTATCGAGGTCACGCGTAACTGCAGCGAGCAGGAGCTTACCCTCTCTCAGCGAATGTATATAGACTTGATTCTCAAGTGCTTCAACTTCATGGACGTGAAACCTGTGCCTACACCAATGGACCCCTCTGTGAAGCTCTCGAATGCCCAGTTCCCAGCTAGTGCCACTGAGTATGCAGCCATGCGTAACATCCTGTATCAAGAAGCTGTTGGCTCATTGATGTATGCTGCACTCAGTACCTGACCTGATATATCCTATGCCATCACCCAAGTCTCCCATTTTGCATTGAACCATGGACCAGCCCACTAGGATGCTGTGCGACACATCTACTGCTACCTATGTGGCACTCAGCCACTTTGGCTAACTTATGGAGGAGATGAAAGGCCGCTTATCAGGTATGCCGATGCCGATGGCAGTGTTACTGAGGATCGCTGTGCTGTGTCCGGCTATGCTTTTCTCATTGGGGTGGTATCTTGGAGCTCCAAATGGCAGGAGGTGGTATCATTGTCAATGACTGAAAGCGAGTATGTCGCAGCCACTCATGCAGCTAAAGAGGCTCTCTGGCTCTACATGCTTATTGCTGACCTCTTCTCTCCCATTGTCAAGCTAACCTCTCTTATGTCTAACAACCAATCTGCCATCACGTTAGCGAAAGACCACCAATATCATGCCCAGACAAAGCACATCAATGTGTGATTCCACTTCATCCAATGGGTTATCAACAACGGCAAGCTCCATCTCATTTTCTGCCCCACAGGTGACATGGTTGCTGATATCTTTATGAAAGCACTCCCGTCCCTGAAAGTCAAGCATTTCGCAGCAGAACTGGGACTGTGCACAGCTTAAGGGGGAGTGTCAGAATTAGGCAAGCATGCATGCAGCCACAAGGCACGGACTGATGACATTCCCTTTGACGTTTGTACACATGACATCCTTTGTACCCTTTTCCCTTTCAACGAACCCTTTGTCCCTTTGTGCCACTCATTCCCTTTGTACCTACAAGTGGCACAACAGCTATTTAGTCTCTTGAGATCAGACTCACACCTCAGTCCATTTGCCCATGCAACGACTGAGCTATCTACTTGCAGTCTTCCCATCGGAACTCTCCACTCATAGTCTTTTCACTTATTACTATTGCTAATTAGTGTAGTGGGTAATCACTGCCCCTTTACTTAGATTTCTCACACTTCTCCCAAGTATGCTAGGTTTCAATTTTCACATGACACACATGACCCCATTCCCTCCAATACAAGGATGGGAAGGAGCCTGGACTTTTAACCCTCTCTGCATGTGGAAAAGCTAATCCCATGCACCTCAGATATAGATTCCTCAACAAGACATGTATCTAAATGAGATACTCTTGGGTGATCTGGTTCAACCGTGGTGCTACTTTTGCCAATATCTCAAGGGATTCCCTCTGCAACAAGATAGGTTCATATCAACACTAAATCATAGTATGGGCACTCACCCAGACATTATCCTGCATCTTTTTTCCCTCCTCGCTCATCACGAAATCAGATGGTTCGACGACTGCTGCTCTAGTAATATAAGCCCCTTTCATATGGACCTCGTTGTGTCGCTCGCCAACGGCACCATATATGACCTGACGACTGCCTTGCTCAGATGTCCAGGCGAAGAGCGTCTTCATAATGAGGTGCACCACACTTATGACGAAGCCTCCAATAGTCTGTCTGGAGTAGCAAAAGCCCGGGTTGACAGCGTTGACGGTCAACGGTGTGATAGACTGTAGTCGGTCCTGCAGAGCGCGTACAAAGAACAGATTGAAGACTATAAAAGTTCGGCCCAGTGATTATCAAGTGGGATGAGAGTGGAATGGAACACACGTTTCGTCTGAGTGTAGCGATATCCTATAGCTCTTCACGGTGTTTGAGCACATGACGCAGTTTCAAGCGTGCGATGATGACCTACGCGCGATCCCTATAGTGGTTGTTGAGTCTTGCGACCGGGTTGGATGACCCCTGGACATCTTTTGGAATAGTTGCCCAGTAGTGCACTTCGCTGCTGACGATGACCAAACGGGAGGTACTCCCGAATTTCTTCCCGGTGTCTACCAGGCGGGGGAGGAGAAGCAACGAGAGCAGAGACGTGCCGAGGTGGTTCACTTGGAGACTGTGCACGTTCACCAGACGTCCAACAGGTCAACGAAAATGAAGCTCACTGTGACTCCCATCCATCCACAGTTTCGTGGTACTCTTGGGCCAACACTGCGGCGTTCATGATGAGTATATCTAAACGGTCGTATTCACGCCGGAACCTCTCTGCAAAGCTGGTCACAGAGGCAAAGTCAGCCAGGTCGATGATCCGCGATTCGCATGATTTGAATCCAGTAGCGGACTCGATGGCTTGAGGGGATGAGCGTCAAGCAGCCTGATGTAAGGTGGAACGACATACCTGAAACGGTCGCTTTACCTTTGCTGTCCGTGCGACAGGTAACGACGAGCCTGGCTGGGTGCATGCGTGCGACATGTATCGCGGTCTCAAAGCCGATTCCCGTGTTGGCACCAACGACAACGACCATTTTTCCACTGAGATCTGCGTCCTCGACAGGAGGCACTGTGGACCATTGGTCGACGATGAGGCTGAGATAGCTTTTCTTCATGGTGGAGCGTTGGCAGATGGGAGTGAATTAGGGGTGGCTCACCCGAGCGTTTCAAGTATGTATATAGCTAGATCAATCAAGTCAGTAACCACCCGAGTGTGCACGTCGGATTGATGCGGCAGGAGGGTATCTCCGTGTCTTGACAATCCTCGGCCTTCAGGTGGGGGGCGCATCTGCAAAACAGCTGCGTAACGTTATCGCTATCGGAGCGGTGAGCGGATGCACCAATCCCCGACTCATTAGGGAGTCACAGAGTTGTCGCATTCGCAGTCGCAGTCGCAGTCGCAGTCGCACGTGACTACCAAATTAGGACATAACAAATAATAACAAAAAGGTAACATGAGACAATATTGGAAAGCTAGATGTTTATTCTAGTAGTATGAGTACGCGAGTAGGAATGGAATTTTGTCTTTGCTCGAGTGGCGGTGTCTCGGCAGTTCTCTCTCTCTACCGTTCCCTCAACAGCCAGCCTACCAGCCACGCACCGACCTTTCATTTTTTGCCCACCCACCACACCCTCACGATTCTTTGCGGCAGAACCCCAGTCTACCACAAGAACTGCCTTGCTCATCACGTGCTGTCGCGTTCCGCTGAACTCACCACCCACAGCAGACTGCATGCGAGGTCTTCCCAACCCACCCACGCAGCTGACGCTTGGACCCCACAGATGACACAGATCGCGACCGGGAGGCGCTCCACGCCTTCACCCACCACGCTTCAACTCTCTGCTAGAACCGAGTCACCAAGCGATAAGCAAAGACGGCAGACCTACAGTAGAATAGTCCATTCTCCCGCAAGGAGTGCTATCCAAACTCTCACGGGTCTATTGTATTGGTTCACCGTTTGGTGAGAGCGCTCTGCTTGATCCCGTCCCCATGTGTCCTTCATACTTACATTGTTTGTACTTACAATCTACCTCATGTCTCTACTTGCAGGTAATATGCTTAGTCTGTTTATCCCCCACAGCAATTGAGCATATCTACTCCCATTTCCTGCATGTCATCTAATAATCTTTACACATATGAGTAGTGTTTGAATAAACAAATTGTTTTTCAGCCCACGCATCGCTTGTCGCATCGCTGCTCGTCTATCGTATCACAGGTCACATGATACCAACCCAGCTTCCGCTGGCTTCTCATCTGGCGCCCCGCTTTTGACCGCAAGCCAATTAGATGACTCTAACTCACCAGCCATTCGAATGTTGGGATTGGATGAGAACAAGCAAGAAAAGAAATTTTCAGGATGGCCTCACACCAGTCTAAAAGACAACAGGCAAAGCCTGTCCCAAGTGTCATGTTGAATTTTTCGATGCTGCTGCAATAAGCTGGTGAATGTCACTGCTACTTGTTCGCCAGTAGATATAATATTTAACAGGTACACTAGCTATGCCCTAATTTGGTAGTCACGTGCGACTGCGACTGCGAATACGACAACTCTGTTTCGCCCTATTAAGTAAAAGGACCAGACGAGATTGAAAATGGAGCGAGAAATGAAACAATTTTTATTTAGCAGACGATAACTGTATCACAAGGACTATACAAATTTTAGGGCTCAGCAATTACGATTAAATACTATTTCGACCCGTATTATAATGTATTGGATTGTAATCACATATCGGCTTGGTTGTACTGTAATGTATCGTGCGGTATTGTATTGTAACCGCTGGTACTCGAAAGTAGTGGAATATAATCAAATATGATTAGCCTTTGTAGGCAGCTACGCCCTCTAGGTACTCAATACCCTCACCATAGCCTAATTTGAGCCATTCTTTGCATATAATGGTGGTGGATGCTGATTGTGCTGCGCTCGTCTTGGAGAGAGTGTGCTTACTACTTGAAAAGAGCCATTCAACTGATACACTGACAGCAGGTATAGCTAGAACATCTTGAGCAATCCGTGACAAAACAGGAAATGAGTGTGCATGTTGCTAAGTATGGACAGCATGTCATAAGTATCCAGCATACCAGTCAATTTGAGTGTAACATACCTTCCACCAAGCGAGTGGGTGCGAACTTCAAGTCTTCCCGTGTCCAAACATGCCCAAGTTGGTTTCGCTGAGCCACTCCTTCCCCAGCATCATGTTTTGCGTGACCTCGTCGTCGCCACGGGCGAGTGCCTCTCTGATCTTATTGGGTTCGAAAGGGAACTTGATAGAATCAGACGGGCGTGGTTCGAGACCGTATCGTTTCATGAATACGGGATCAGATGTGCCGACTTGGATGCCAACCCCATAGACAAAGGGGAGATACGACCTCTTGAGATCATGAGGTCGCCAACCAATGATCATTGTATCTAGCGTGATCACGAGCGTGGTGAACCCAGTCGCTTTCGCCCATTTCAGTGTTGACACCATGACTTCTGCTGTACGGGGCCTGGTAATCGTGAGCGGTCTGGGGAAAAAGGTGACGTCGGATGGGGGAGCGAACTCACCAATAGAGTTGATACTGTCGGTGGTTATTTGGACCACCGCAATGTCCCCGATGGAACGGCAAGAAGCAGTGCTCATGATGAACGGGACACCGACGTTCCCAGCTGCGTGTGCTGTCGCGAGTTCGCCGTCAGGATAGAGAATACTTTTCACCCCCACCAGTGCAACGAACATCAGAGTAGGATAGCGCACCCCAAAGATTGTGGTCTGACGAGCGGTGGATCTGTGAGCACGCGCCTATGAAAGAGTGAATGTTGATGAATTGTACAGTGGTACCCACGCCATTATTATGATTTATTACAAGGCGCATAATATATTGTAACCATATCATAATCATAATTAATATTGAGTATTGGCCAGAGTTGTAATTAATCATAATATTTTTGATATTACAAAATATATTTTGTACTATGCTGAGCCCTATATACAATTTCCAAATCCATGTCAAAATCAGTCACAGAACCAGGCATCTTTTTGGACAGCAATTGTGCAGTAAAGAAGTCATTGTCTTCAGCCCATCTCTTCCCATTAGTAACAGAAGAGATTGACAATAATGTAGGAGGTATAAGTCTCAGTTGGCTATGTCAAGCAACTGAGGTACGCAAAAGGAATGAGCAAGTGAATAAAGGGTGACCGACATTAGGTAAGCATGGCTGATTACAAAGTGACGTCTGAACTCCAACACTCCCCCTCAAACAGCACAAAGTCCAAGCTCAGAAGCAAAATGCTTTGCCTTGGCAGAGGGCAGAGCTTTGGTGAGAGTATCAGCAACCATGCTATCAGTGGGACAGTAGACTAGAACAATTGAGCCATCCGATACTGAGAAACGAATGAAATGGTATCAGATATCTATATGTTTAGTGCGTGCATGGTAGTTACCATCTTTGGTGAGTGCAATGGCAGACTGGTTATCGTTGAAAAGGGTGATTGGGTTACATAGAGGTTGGAAAATTTTGCCGATAAGGCAACAGAGCCAAAGGGCTTCCTTGGCAGTGTGGGTGGATGCAACATATTCAGCCTCTGTTGTGGAGAGGGTGATGAGCTCCTGTTTCCACGAACTCCATGAGATAGCTCCACCATCAACAATGAAAGCATAGCCACTTATAGCATGGCGATGTTCTTGCGAGGCACCATCCACATCAGCATAGCCAACGAGGCTGTTCATTTGAGTTCCATACGTTAGCGACCAACCCTTAGTGCCAATGAGGTAGCAGTAGACACGTTTAAGTGCTTCCCAATGCGGCAATCCTGGGTTTTCAGTATATTGGGCAAGCGTAGATACTACGAACACGATGTCTGGGCGTGTGCTGACTGCCAGGTACATTAGTGAGCTGAGTGCCACACGGAATGGGACTTGTTGCATGGTGGCGACGTCAACTGCAGACTTGGGTGACTGGGCTCGCGAGAGCTGTGCAGTTGGGTCCATTGGTATGGATACGGGTTTCTGGTCAGCGAAATTAAATTTCGTGAGTATGGCTTTGACATAGGATTGTTGGGAGATGGAAATGGTATGGGCATCACGATCACGAGTTATCTTCATTCCGAGCAACCAGCTGATGGGTCCAAGATCCGTGATCTTGAGCCATGACCCTATTTCAGCTTTGAAAGCTCTTATGAGTTCCTTGGAAGATCTGGTTACCATGCAGTCATCAACGTGAGATGCTAAGATCAGCAGGTGCTGGCCTATTCATGCAATGAAAACTCCCCAGTCAGCCTCCGTACGTTTAAGGCCAAGTTTGCTTAATTCAGTGCACAGCCATTGGTACCATTTCAATGTGCCTTGCTTTGACCCATATAGAGCAACGCATAGTAGGGCAACAAGGTCTCGACTGGACTTATCAAAGCTGGGTGGTAGTTCCATGTAGATGACCTCATTGTTGTCCAATTTACCATTGAGAAAAGCTGATTGGAAGTCGAAAATGTTGATCTCCCAATCATATCAGGCAGCAATGGTGAGGATGAGTCGTAGGGACGATAAGCGGGCGACTGGGGCATATGTTTCATAGTAGTTGACACCTTGGTGTTATGAACCACGTGCACCTAACTTTTCACCTCACACTCTTTTCCTACATTCTTTATCATCTCCCGCTCCTTTAGTCACGTGACCTCCCACAAGGCCGATCACATGATCAGTCACGTGATGAGTCCAGCCCCTGACATCATCCCCGACATCATAGCCTCTAGGGTTACACACGTTGACAACCCCTAGACTACCCTACACCCTTATCTCCATTGGATCT
This sequence comes from Pulveroboletus ridleyi, assembly GCA_038089355.1. Lineage (NCBI taxonomy): Eukaryota > Fungi > Basidiomycota > Agaricomycetes > Boletales > Boletaceae > Pulveroboletus > Pulveroboletus ridleyi. The sequence continues at coordinate 147 of JBBPKS010000159.1, read as the reverse complement.
CCACGGCAATCCTGCCATCTCCTAGATCTCCCGATCCAATTTAATCTCTCCTCATGTATCACATCTTATTTAGATCTCCGCGGATCTCAGATCAGATCTCAGGGTTCGCCTCACGGCAGCCTTGCGCTCTTAATCTCTGTCCGCACT
>JBBPKS010000157.1:0-19377 GCA_038089355.1 Pulveroboletus ridleyi | reverse complement strand
CGGGAGCAAGGTTTGGTTATGTTCAAGCTCCGTTTTCTCGGCCAGCTACAAAGCCGAGCAGGATTGCCACAAGACAAACACGGGCACTCTCGGCTACTTTTCAAGTAGTTGATCCCGTTCTGGCTCTAAGTTACTTTGGGTCTTTTTACATACTTTTCTCAGACTTACGTCTCTTTACACCCAACTTGGACCGGGAGTTGAAGCGATGAGCTCCCGAGGTTTCCAAAAATGGAAAGATTTGTCAGCTTTTTTTTTTTTTTTTTTTTTCCAAGTCCGTGGACCGCAATTCAACGTTCAACCTTGTTGTCTTACGAGCACCACCATCTGCCAACATGTTCGAGTGCACCACGGCCATGACCCAGCGACAAGGGTGAGGGCCAGTGCTATAGCACCGCCACCACCACAGCGACAACGAGAGCACCGCGGCGGTGCACCCACTGGGGCAGCGATGACGATGAGGAGGGCACACAACGGTCCACCCACCACCACCATAGCGATGACAGCGAGGACATGTAATGACGCACTCACCACAATAATGATGAGGACGAGGGCACACAATGGCACACTCACTACCACCATGACAACGATGAGGGTGAGGCCACCGCGACGGTGCGCTCATTACAGCAATGACGACGAGAGCACACAACAGTGCACCCACCACCGCCATGGCAATGGTGAGGGCAAGGCCACCGCGACGGTGCGCTCATCACAGCAATGACAACGAGAGCACACAACGGTGCACCCACCACCACCATGACAACGATGAGGGCGAAGCCACCGCGACGGTGCGCTCACCACAGCAGCAACGATGATGAGGATGAGGGCACGCAATGGTGCACCCCCCACCGCAACGACAATGACGTGGGCAAGGGCACTGCAGCAGTGCGTCCACCACACCGATGACAACGCAGGTGGGAGCGCAGCAGTGTACTCATCATGATGATGACACGGGCAAGAGCACATAATGGCATACCTGCGACCATCACACCCGCGACGACGAGGGCGAGGACACAATGACGACAAATATTTTGCCGATTTTGAGTCCTTTGATTAAGAGTGCCATAGTCTATTGATACGTGTCAATGATACCCATGGCCAGCGAAAATGTCTGAGTGTCTGTAGGTCTGCAGCCAGAGTCTGCAAGGTAACTTTTAATAGCTTTATTGTGACTGTAGCTACTTTTCACAAGACATGACATAACTGGAAAAAGTAGCTAGTCTTTTCTGTCTGTGAGTCTGTGGCATCTGTGACAGACAGTTTAAGACTGCTACAGAAGGTGTACATTTTGCTGATGTCGTCGCTGCTCTGCTTCCTTGACAATCTCAACTCTTCCCTGATACTGTTCATGTCTTGAAAAAGTGTGGGATTGCTGTGATGGGGTGCGACCGATCGACCTTGACCTGCTTATGCTGGATTTTTTCGTTTGCCTCCTTGGCGTCCTCTGCCTTGACGGCATGTTTCCCAGCCATCTTGGTGCACATTTCAGTGAGTTTCTCCTTTTTCTCCTCTTCTATGAGCAGTTTGATTTACCTGGGCATCTGAGTGAGGGGTGGCACCACATTACCGTGTACATGTATGACAATGCCATGCACCTCTTCTGTACTTGCCTTAACCTGATTGTACCCGCTCTTTTCGGTGTGGAAATTGGCCAGGGTGGTATTTCGAAAGATCTTGTTGCAGATGGAACATTTGATGCTCTGGAAGATGAGTGTGAAGAGTGCGATGGAAAGGTGCACGCTCTGACATGTGGCAACCTCCCACTAGTATACTACTTCCTAGCATCCTTGTCACATTCTGACAGACGAGATTCATATGATTGGATGAGTCCAGCAAGAAGTATATTTTGCTGGGTTCATATCCCAGCGTGCATCACAGATATATAAGTACTATGTAAATGAATCAAGGGAGGTAAGGGAGCCACTCTGCCTCTCCACGATCAACAGCATTCATCATCAATATTATGGCAAGGTCCTCCGACTCTAGAATTTTTGTGTAGCAGACACAGCTGACACCAACGACATGAGGCGCAGTTTCTTCCCTGAATCGGCATGCTGGTCAGAAGACTAGACTGGGGCTAAAAAAGCATTGCCTTACCATATACGAAACACACCTACACGACATCCCTTGGTCACAAGATATGCAGGACCATCGTGGTCACCTGACAGCACATCGTAGATGAAACCATTGTATATATGTTGGCACCAATTGTCAGGGTGCGAAGCGTGCCCTAAACTCATGGAGCGGTCTGTTTTTGCCAGCCCAAGTTGAGGGAGGCCCATCAACTTGAAGCCACTCAGCCTCATCATGGTCCACAGCCTGCTGCAATGATTCGATGGCGGAATCGACAGATGCAGGTCGCACCCTTGTGTAACAGGCACAACTGACACCTAGCACTTGTGGTGCTGTTTTTTCCCTAAATGCCAGAGACTCGTCACATGTACACAAGTGTGGTAAAGCGAACTTACCAGCCACGGAAAATGCCAACACAGCGTCCCTTTGTGACCAAGTATAGTTTGAGTTGATCATTTTCATTGTCCTCAGGAACCTCATACAAAAAGTCTTTGTATAAGCAGTACACCTGACTATCTGTGTGGGCCACACCCGGGTTGAACTCGTGAATGGGACCTTGTCTGTGAGTCCTGAAGGTTTGACCATGACCAGACAGTAATGGAGTGGCCGCAGGTAGATCATCCAGTAATGTGATAGCAAGGATTGGAGAGGAGATGGGTAGTGAGAGAGTTGTCCCAGTAGTACTTGTTGTAGCATGGCTGAGAAGGTACATGCTCATTTTGCAGGCTGAAATGACAGTCTCTGCAATACTGAGCATGTATGCTAGCCAAGTGATCAATTTGAACGTCCAGTAGCATCAAACCATTTACTCACAGCGATTGGCCTCCTCTTGAAGGACAGAGTCCCTGCATGTTATGCTATGCATAGTCATATCTACAGCTAACTTGCCGGCGGCCAATAAAGCTACAAACAAATGCCTCAGTCGGACTAGTCAAAGAGTAAGTATGCCAGTTTCTGTCATATCTGCTCCGATCTCCGAATCCCTGGATCCGTCACTCCTTCTCCGTCCCTCCGTAATCTGGACTTTGTCCTTTTGCATCGGACTCCATTCTCCTATTATCAGACTTCCTTCACTTTCCTTATTTAGTATTCCCTTTGTACCTTCGACCCTCCATTCCTTAGTTATGACCCTTAGCCTCATCCCTTAGACCCTTTGCCACACCATATGCTCTCACTACGTATGTTCTCCGTCTCCATATGCTTCCCTTTTACCCAACGTACCTTTCTATACAATCCTTCATTCCTCCATCCAAACTCCAGACCAGACCTCAGTATATAAGTTTCTTGTACTCTGTTTCTGTACTTTAGTACGAATATCAAACCAGTCACCTCCTGTCTCTCGTCTGACTCCCTTCTCTCTTCTCTCTCTCCCTCTCTCCTACAAAATACGAGGACAGAGCCTAAGCAAGGGCATGACACATAAGTCCTGCGCCAACGTCCTCCTAGGTACCCCCTTGCTGCTCCGAACTCCGTTCGTCCCTTCATGAACTTAGTACTCTAACCTTTAGACCTCTGATTGGACTTGAGTCCGGAGGAACCGGACTTGAAAGTTCACCAATTAAGGGCGTAGTGCCAGAGGCACACCTCAAGGCCATGTCGTTAATCCCCACATTTGTAAGTACTTTCTAGATGTATACACGACTGTGTTTATATCATATACATAGAATGCGATTGCTGACATGCTCAGGCCCCTTGGCTATGATATCTATCACTCGCTCATTGTTGATCTCCTGCATGAGTTCAAACTAGGAATCTTCAAATCAGTTTTTAGGCATCTACTAAGAATACTCTATGCTATTGATCCTAGCATAGTGTCGGTCCTAAATGACAGGTATGTTTGACTTGTGATGTGTCTGGTGGCTTTCAGAAACACCCAGCATTCAAGGTTTCACTGGATATCCTCATTTGGGAGGGACATGATTTGACGGTTCCCTCCAAATATTGCAGAAGTCCAACAATGTCCCACTCGACACTTTGAGGACATTCTTCAGGTATAGTTTTAAATTTATTAGAATGCTGGCTTCCTTCACTGTTTCTCGTAGTGTGCAATACCTGCGTTTGAGTTGCTATTCCTCCCTGATCATGACAAGATTGTACAATCCCTTCTCTTTCAGCTTGCAGAGTGGCATGCCCTCGCTAAATTACGACTTCACACAGATAGTTCTCTTAATTGTCTCAGCAGCGTCACAAGACTACTTGGCTACCAATTGAGGAAGTTCTGGGATCTCACATGCCATGCGTTCCATACCATGGAGTTACCTTCTGAAACTGCAGTGCATTGGCAGTGTAAGAGTGGGGAAATGAATGTCTCGTGCAGTGCCATGAATTCTGGGCCCCATCTCAAGTCATTTAACCTCACTATGTACAAGTTACATGCTCTGGGGGACTACGTATCTATGATCTGTCTTTTTGGAACGACAGATTCATATACAACCCAGATAGTAAGTCGTGCAAACATTATTGCTGTGCCTAGTCAGTATGATATCAAACTAGGGAGAGCTTTCCCATTGTCGTATCAAGCAATTTTACCAATGTACAAACAAGAAGACACCCACAGGACAGATCGCGAAGCAAGAAAGAAGACATACTCGACTCTAGTGTCAACACGATGCACACTTTGGGCTGGATAGTTCCATGGACCCTGTGCAGAGGGATACCCCTCCAAGCCAAGTTCCTCTTAAACTTCACCATTGACTGTTGGACGCACCATCCAATGCGTTCAACCTTGCTCAATTTCTCCAAAGCTCCCCAGATAATCCGGCTCTACAGGTTAGCCCTCATTTATTGATATACTGGTAGTTCATCCTAATATCAGCAACTCTAGAATTTCATCCCTAAGCTCAAGGACCATCTTCTGTCACGATTCATGAACCTTGAGTATGATGGGAATGAGTGCATATTTTCCACCATGGAACGGGACTCCATCTGATTCGTTAATAACTTCAACAGAGTCCTCTTGCCCAAGCGCTTTCAAGTCAATTACACAACATATGATATGCGCCGCAACCAAGATACAATACACCCTGGAAAAGGCTTGGCTGTCATGCTACTCTCACAGGAAGATGGTCCTAACACTCATCCATTCTGGTATGCACGAATCCTATGTGCGCTTCTTGTTACAGTTGATTACATGGGGACTGAACGGAGAGTGGAAGTACTATGGGTCTGTTGGCTTGGAGTCATGCCTGGTCACCATTGGGGATTTTGGAACACTTGTCTTCCCAAGATTGGGTTTGTTCCTTTGGACTTGGGCGCTGCATTCGGGTTCATCGACCCATCCTTTGTCCTTTGTGCTTGCCATCTGATCCCGGCCTTCGCTGATGGTCAGACTGACTCTTTACTCTGTCATGGCCCATCAGTTGCTCAGGAGGATGATGACACTGATGATTGGGCAGCTTATTATGTCAACATGTGAGTCCATTTGCTCAGTATTTCAACAAGTTTGACATCATCCCCAGCTTTGTTGACCGCGACATGTTCACTTGATATACAGGTTTTGGTGTTGGGCACCATGCCCAGTATCATATTTCAACCGATGCCACAGGTACACAGGACCCCTCCAACAAGAGTGATGAAGCTACAAATGGCGCGACTGAAGACCTAATGGCAATGGACGAAGAACCCGAGGGTAATGGATGTGACAATGAGGAGGTATCCAAAGATGATGAATTTGATGGTGAGACAGATGAAAGCTTAGTAACGAATGACGAAGACAGCGATGGTGATTCTGTATTTGAGTTCTGACATCTAGGCTATAAATAATACAACTGTTTCATATCTACTTGGCTTTGAAACTATGACGAATCAGAGTCCCATCCTTGCAGGTCGGTAAATATGGTGGTGAGGGCAATCATGGTAGTGGGAAGTCAAGTCCCCCACCAAAGGGCTTGAAGGAGGTTGGCCCAAGGGTGGGCATAGACGGCGAGACGCAGGGGTGAGATGGGGGGAAACTCCACAAGGAGATCCATGACCAGCCGATGGCCAGGTGGTTGTGGGTGTGCAACGACGGCATAATGAAGAGTGCCAGCGGTGCAGGCAGGAGATGACATTATCATAGTTACACTGTGAATCCAATTTTCCAGACGTCTCAGTTGATTGTATGAGTCTTGGCCTTTATTCACGATAATCTCAGGCTTTCATACTGCAGTCAAATATCACAATTCTTTTGTTAAGCATTTACAAGCTACTTGTCTTTACATGTACCAGAGAGACTAACTCCCATGGTGGACACATTGGGCAGGTAAATTATAAAGACTTTATAATGCATTCACCTTCGGACAAATAATTCCCACTAAGGGGTCGCTCAACAAAAGATGCTGAGGGCATTATTATCTAGTTCCAGTAGAATAACAAGCCAAATATATTTTATTCCCACTTGACATCTGACTAATGCCATAGCACGGTCTTATTGCACTGAGGGAAGTATAGTTGCTTTTAAAGATTGACCCTGTCAACAATCACAAGGAAATGTGCGTCCTTGTCATTGATCGCATGGTCACGTCTTTTCAAGGACAAGGGTAGTGTCACTCATAATCAAACACGCTGTGATACAGTCAGTCATAATTAGCACCTGGAACTTCACAGCACTGTTTTTTAATGTCTAGCCTGACTGGGTCAATTTTTAAAAGCGACTGTATTTCCCTCGAGCAGTGGATAGAGATCATCTTTCAAGTACAGGTACATGTTGTAGGTAACAGAGGCTAGACCAAATCATCATCACCTTCAACGTCTTTGAGTCCAGTCAGACTTGTCTCGATGTTTCTGAATATTGCCACAATGCTCTCTCCGGTTCTGTCTATAATTCCCCATTTCCCCCAGGTTTCAACCAGGCCAACAACAGCTTGAAGACTCTGAACGTCCATTATCACACTTGCCCTTCGCTCTGTCATATACAAGTTCTCCTTTGTCGCATCCCTACCATCAGTGTCCCATGGCATCACAAGTGCAAGGGCAACTGTCCACCCACTGAAGTCAGTAAGGAATGACTTGGTGGGTAAGGTGATGATCAAGATTCTCTCGAGGTCACCATACCCCAAGTACTTCACAGTTCGAGCACAGTCCTCATATGTTATCTGGTACTGTACCCACTTCATGGTCAGATAGAATGTATCAAAGCAAATGTACATACCCGAATATAATAGTTTCTTCTTTCCAGACTTCCAGACCTCTGAGAAGTTTGTTTTGTTCGAAATCTATCTCTGCCATTCCGTATTCTGAGCTTGCCGGCAGAATAACTGGACACTGAGGCCAGAGGCAGATAATGCTTGACCTTGGAACTATGCTTTCCAAGAACTTGTGTGAGATACTTCGTAATTTTTATGTATAGCTTATGCTCAAGGTGCTTGATGGCCCTATATGGTGGACGAAAAACATAATCAGGGTCTTGCAAACTCGATATGAGCTTATGGAAACGAAACATAGGATACCTACAGTTATCTAGGGTGCGTTCATAACCAATCGGAACATCATCAATTGAATCGCTGACATGTTGAAGCTCATCTTGCAGGTTGTAGTGCATGCCAAGTTGTTCGAGATAGACTGTGTGAAGTAACGAATTGTTCAAATTGCTCCAAGGTCGCACACGAGACCGGAGGCTCTGCTGAAGCATACTGCAGAACCTTTCCATATAGAATGTCCATGTCGTCCAAACTGGGCCACATTTCTGGATGCTGTCTGCCAAATGGAGTAGGCCATGCGCTGTCAACGTGCAAGCAGACAAGCGCTCTTCATGGTACTGGTAATAGTACCTAGGAACGAGTTTGACCCCAACACGTTATATCGCGTTGTAGCTACTTTACATACCTTTCATATCTCCTAACCCAATCAATCAGACGTTGCTTGATTTCCTTGACTTGCGTGAAGGTGATCTGAAACTGCAACATGACCTTCATGATCTCTCCTAGCTCACACATATGTTTGTGGTACTTGTTTCTCTGAAACCGACCTTGGAGGAGTTTTGGAGCAAGGTATATGAACCAAAAACCCCATGATTCAGCTGTGAAGAGCGATTGATCGTGTGCAATGTAGTGTTGGAACAGTCTGGTTTGGTCCGGTTCAAGGGGTAAGATCGTGAACGTTAAACTGGACTCTTGGTCCAGTTCAACAATATTCCTGAACGTCAAACGGGACCATATTGAACTGAATGCTATGTTCGGTTCAGCGTTCAAATGTGTTCGAACCTTGAATGCAACCAAAAAATGCATTTGCTTGACAAGGTTACAATGTATGTAGTAAATTACTCGTCAGAAGCCATATCAACATCAGAATAACATGCAAATTCATCAAAGAGCGCAGCTCATGATGCGTGTACTCCAGCTTCTGCAACAGCGCTGATATGTCCATTATGATATCCACTCTTCAACAGTTGTAAGGCCTCGAAGACATCTGGCTTGAGACGGTTACGACGTGAAGTACCTGTAAGTCCACCAGATGAGAATGCACGCTCAGAAGGTGTTGCAAAGCCTTGGATCGCAAGGTAGTCTCATGCCATCCAGGCAAGAGTGGGATACTGATGAGAGTGGTGCTAATTGCAAATATATTGAGTCCAGCGGCATAGTACAACATGTCAATGTGACAATACTTACCCCCCACCAGCATATAACATCGCTGACATTTTCTTCAAGTGGGCCAGAGATGTAGGATACCAATTCAGCACAAGGATCCACAGTGCCACATGCCTGTCGCTCTGCCTGGATTGTTTGTCGCATCCAGGCTTGTCCATATTGTATGGTGCCGGAGTTGGTCCACTCAACTGAGTTTAGGTTAGACACCATCACAAAAGGATACTGGCAGTGACAAACCTGGTTTAGCTTGCAGAACTGAGTTCTCTGACTGCTTTTCAATGCTTCCGCGTGCATAATATCTATCAAACTTTGTATTGTTGGTCAGTCATCATTTCAGCTGAGTCAGAAAAATGTAGGAACACTCTTACCTCTGCCTCGAACTTCTTCATGCCATCCTTGTACTCAGCATGAGCCCACTTCTTCTTGACATACACCAGCTTGATTGAGGGGTTGAGAGCTAATTGAATCATATTAGTATGAATGCAAGGAAAATTGCAGTCACTTGCCCATTGTTATGAAGTATGCATTAGATTTGTCAGTACTACAATACCATTTACTGAGATTTTGGAGCCCAGCTCCGAGTGCATCTGAAAGAGCCTCATACTTGGAATTAGAGCGAAAATCTTCCCAGCTTTGAATGAGGAATTCAAGAACAGGAATGGACTGGGAAAGTGATGGGATGGTGGCTGACGAAAAACTTTGTGTGGCGGTAGCAGGTTCCTTTAAGACTCAATGGATCAGTTCGAGATACTCCCATTCAGCCGCTAAAAGCTTGTAGTCTGCATACTGCTTTTTCCTCAGTGAAGGGACCTTCTCAGCATCATCAGCGTCTTTCATGAAGCGTGTGATCACCTGCATAAAGTCAATAAGTCAGATCACATGGTGGTGTCAAATTTGGGGAAACTACCTTTCGTAGCTTCAAGAAATGTTCAAGGGAAAAATAGAGTGAAGCCCAGCAAGTACGCACCCACTCAATTAGTTCAAGCGGGGGCACATTGACCTCAGTACATGTCTCATGCAAAAATGCACGTGCTTGTGGAGATTTGCAGATCTGTTAGGTCTTACTGTCAAATCAGGCTACCCCATACGAAAAATTGTGAACATACCTGGGTGATGAGAGCAAGAGCTTTGCCAAGTGCATCTGCTAAATCATCCGACTCTGAAATGAGATCGGGGTCTTGCATTGTAGCATTCAGTTTCTTTCCCAGCTCAGCACTGGATGTGGGTGAGATCTCATCCACGAAATGGCCTGCAGCCAAATGGAGAGCATGTTCCATGCAGCTGTGAGAAGGATTGATGAGCGAATGGACACTAAAACATTTTTTAGACTCACTGTATGCGCCTCTCCTTATAATCTACAATTTTGGCTTTAGGGACATTCTTGGCCAAGGCTTTGATTGCAGTGTCATTGTTGGACGCATTGTCAGCAGTAAACCACCCGATCTATGAAAGAGGGTTTAGTTAATATAGAAGATGTCTGATGTTAACTGACCTTTGAACGTATGCCATAGCGTTCAATCACTCCCTCCAGTATCTTTGTGAGATTAGTGCCTGAATGATTTCCATTGATCAGAGTGAACGCGAGTTGTTCAGAGCAAAGTTCCCACTCCTGTGGGGTTTCAGTGGGCGCTGAGATGTAGTGTGCCGTAACTGAAAGAAAAGGATCTTGCACATTATTTGTCCAAGAGTCGAAGGTAAAGGAGATACGTCCTGGAATATCCACAAGGCGTTGTCATACAGCAGCTTCAACACGTTGTGCACGCTGCAAAACCTCCTCCTGGATCTTCCTGCGGTGAGGGATGTCTTTATTGCCTAGGCCAGGGCGCAAGTACCCCAACAGGCGACGGAACAGGCCCTTATTAACCAACAAGAATGCCTAACAAACGTTCATTAGTGGTGCCAAATGTACAATAAAAAAAACACATACATCATCTTCAAGAACTATCATCTCAACAATATAGTCCAGTAATCCAGCAGTCATAAAGGCAGGGATCCGTGGCTGTGGGACAAGAATAGCATCTAGCGTCATTTGATGGCCTTTGTCTTCACTGGCTGGCAGCACTCGAGGATGGGGCTGAATGGCCACCTTTGCACAGCACTCTTTGTAGATAGATACATGATCCTTGTGTCTATAAACCATGTGTTATATCAAAGGCCCTGATGCATGGACTACCGTGACTTACCTCACAATATGACAATGTAGACTAGTTACACTTCCCTTGAGAAATGCATGTTGCGACGATATGCCCTTGCTTCTATTACGATGCATTATAACCAGAATAACTTGGCAAAAAGGGCAGCCTTACCTGCAAACACCACACCAGTGACCCATCACATTGTTTAGCTCACCGGCAGTGAAAATAGTCCGGATGTCTGCTGTGTGATCACTCTTGGAGCGAACCATTTGCTATTAAAGATGATAGTAACGCACTAGAAATTTATTTATACTTATTACTTACCGCACAGTCAGCATCACCTAATGCTGATGTCGACAGGTGAGGCGCGACATCGCCCACCTCATCTTGATCCGAGACCACATCAGTCAAGGGTAAGCTGTCGGTGGTGTGCTGAGGGAGCTTCTTGTAACCATCACTCTCCAATGAGTCTTGAGGATGACTAGATGGTGGCGGGTGGCGAAGTGGGTGAGCAACATTGTCAGGACTGCTCAGCTCTGCACATGCTGCCTTGCGCTTGCCTGCCAACTTTGGTGATGCAAAAAAAGAGGCATGGTTGTCAGGGTCAGTGATGCGACAGGAAGCCTTTGGAACACACTCTGAGCAACGGCGACCAGCAATCTTGATTGCTGGAGGAGGGCTGGGAACACAAAGAGAAGAGCTAGAGGCCACTGGGGGAAGTGGAAGTGCATCATCTGGGTCATGAAAGAATTGAATCTGGTTAGCATCAAGGAGTTGGCCATCAGAGCCAACGGCACACTGATCTGGGTTTGCAGCAGATTGCATGAGCGGTGGTGGGCTCTTCGAATGAAGTGTCAGCTCACCTTTAAGCCTGGCTAAATGAGGATCAGTATTGAATGGAATTGAGAAACAAGGATGCGCTTTGGAGAACGCACTGTCAAAGAAAACATCCCGGAGTGTATTGCAATGGATTTGAGATATGCTTGGGAGCTTCGGGAGTCAAGAGATCATGGATTGAGGTGCAACTACAAATATCATAATTGGCACACTGTCGCAGGTGGCATCACCCAGAGCAAGAGCCTGTAGCTTCAAGAGATGGTGATATCTGAGCTATAAACAAGTGCTGAAGAGTTGGGTTGGACTCCGGACAAGAACAGATGGCTTACCTAATGTGGTGATCGGGAATTGAACTCAGCCCAATTGGGTGATGTCAGACTGGATGGGGTGAGATTTTGTGGGTTTGAAATGAGTAGCGTTCAAACGCATTCAGACACGTTCCTAAACGTTCATCATTGAGTGAATGTGAACCAGACTTGTGGTTCAGTTCAGCCTGGAAGGTGAACCTTGGACTGAACCCTGGTTCAGTTCAACAAAAGTTCAGTTCGAACTGAAGTTCAGGACTGAACCATGCCATCACTAGTGCAATGTTGCTGAGAACATGTACAAAGGTAGTTGGCAAGTCCTGAACAACCACTGCTGTCTCCCATCCAACCTCTTCCCAAATGTGAGGTTCAATCTCAAACTCCTCCATGCCTACACCAAGGCCCTTGAAGTGCCCAGTCCAAAAATCAACGAGGTTGGGAATAATATTCTCAAGTAGAAGGTGGAACCATTCCCACAGCATGGCCCAAGCGCAGTCCAGGGATTGAATATGGGACATTGCAGGCAAGCCCTTGATTCCTGTTCCCTTTGCAATCTGTTCCTTTGCAGCCTTTGTTACAACTGTATGTATCCTGGTAGCAGTTTCAATGAAATCTTTATGTTGCCGAAGTGGTAAAGCTGCCGGGTCCCAACTTTGCATACCCACGTTCTGACCATTCCTTGGGGGGTCCAAAGGAACATAGTACGTTTTGCTCAGAGTTCCACAGATAGCTTTTATGGTGCAGGAGCGACACGGGTATATAGCATTGTGACCTTTGATATTGAGAAACTTCTCAATGGCCACAATATCTCCAAGCTTGAACAAAAAATAGCAATGGAGATCGAATGATGTCTGCTGCACTGCATCAAATATCTTGACTCCATATGCAAGCTCAGCAGCTTAATCATCAAGAGATGATAGGAAGGACTCAAGATCTTTTGGCTGCTTGGGACCAGGGATGATCCCAATGCAAATAAGATTGCGAAGATGTGTACGTATTTCGGGACGGAGATTATAGTTTTGAATCAGGATTGGAGTCACTGAGGGCCCCTTCCGGCATCGCCTGAATAGTAGGTAGCTATCTGTGCAAAGTGACAAAGTGATATCGTGGGGTCCTGAAAAATAGTGATGGTTCAGCTTGATACCATCAACAACGACCCGGTGCCGTAGTAATTGTTGGTAGTGGGCTCCATCAAACACGTCTGCTATCTTCCCGGGTTGAGACTGATAGTGGGACCGATAGGACATTTCCTCGATCATCTCAGTGCTCCGAAAGTAGCCCTGCAAACAGGGGATCAATGGAAAGTAAACAAAGGTCTGGCGGGCCTTTCCATTCATGAAGCATGGCTCATTGCAATACAGACATCCTTGGTAATAGATGAATTTCTTGGTATATGCGACACAGGAGTTGGGGCAACAATCATAGGTAATGGGGTTGACTCCCGAGAGAACATGCATGCGACGAAAAATAGTGTATTCAGATGCAATCTGGAGTTTATTGCGAAAGGCAAACTGGAGCTGCTCGAAAGCTTGTCGCGGAATTTTACTTGTAACAAGTAAGTTGAATGCTTGAATATTAATCTGGTCTCCTTCAGAAAGTATATCGTTGTCTACGTTGTAGGTAATATACGTGAGATAAATGCATACAGCTTGCATGTAACTCCTCTTCATGGCCCATTGTTATCTCTTTGAGCTCATCAAGTATCTCTTCATCTGCTGGAAACTCGTCCTCTGACTAGTACCCTCTATCGGCCTCCATCCATCTCCAATCTGAGTCCTCCAGACTGGTATCAGATGTCGTTTCAGGTTCAGAACAGGGGGATCCATCTGATACATGATCATGACTGTCCACTTCCGAGTCTGAGTCTTCAGTGTTACACATAGCTATGTCCGAGTCTGTATTGTAGGTTAGAAAGAAAGCTATATAATGAAAGAAACATACCATGGTGCTGCTCAACTAACCCTGAGCCAGAGGGTGCTGGCATTAATACACTGATGCTCTCAGCATCTGAGATGGATTGTGTGAGGGAGTTGGATGGCTGAATGTTGTCCCCTTCTTCACCCACCTCAGAGACATGCCAGTAGTGTAAAAGTCTTCCTGAACGGCTGAGGACCTTTCCAAGGTTGGCCGACACCAACAGTGTTTCTTTTTCTGATTTCTTGGAGGCATGGTGCATACACTATACAGGTCGAGGTATTTGACTTTGCACACTGCGGCACTCAGGTCACAAGTCACGTGATCAAAGGTCATGTGCTTTCCCATCCTCTGCTCCCGACACCAAATCGATTCCAAGTCATGTGATTAGAAGGTCATGTGCTTTCCCATCCTCTGCTCCCAACTTCCTCACTGACATTCAATTGATCTCTTATCATGGTGAAATCAAAGCCAAAGGGGAAAGTCTCTAGGCTCGACAATCTTGGCCAGAAACTGACCGAACTTCATGGAGAACTAGATACCATCAACTGTAGGTGAAACTGTGCATTTCGGGTACTAATATAGACATCTATTAGGCAAAGAGTGAGCAAGGAAGCACTGGAAGAAGGATGCTCACCATGATCTCTGGGACAGGAAGATGATTTCCAGGCCAAAAGGACGACCTGCACGGAACAACAGTTACTCAATTATAGATGCCATGGGTTTGGCATATCGGAAGCCCAAGTATAATCTCATCTGTGTGAGTGTCAAGTCCGGTTCCTCTGGACTCAAGTCCGATCGGAGTTCCGAAGGTTAGTTCACGAAGTTCGTAAGGAGGACGAACGGGGTTCGGAGTAGCAAGGGGGTACCTAGGAGGATGTTGGTGCAGGACTTATGTGTCACGCCCTTGCCTAGGCTCTGTCCTCGTATTTCGTAGGAGAGAGAGGGAGAGAGGAGAGAGAAGAGAGTCAGACGAGAGACAGGAGGTGACTGAGTTGATATTCATACTGAGGTACAGAAACAGAGTACAGGAAGCTTATATACTGAAGTCCGGTCCGGAGTTCGGATGGAGGAATGGAGGATCATATGGAAAGGTACATCGGGTAAAGGGGAAGCATATGGAGGCGGAGAACATATGTAGTGAGAGTATGTGGTGTGGCGAAGGGTCTAAGGGATGAGGCTAAGGGTCATAACTAAGGAATGGAGGGTCGAAGGTACAAAGGGAATACTAAATAAGGAAAGTGAAGGAAGTCCGATCATAGGAGAACGGAGTCCAATATGAAAGGGGCGGAGTCTGGGTTATGGAGGAACAGAGAAGGGGTAAAGGGTCCGGAGATCCGGAGATCGGAGTGGATATGACATGTGAGTACTACATGTCTCAGTCATTATGTTTGTGTGCTGACACTACTCCCTGGATAAGGACTGGGTTCACAAACTCACATCGAGGTTTCTCAACATTGGCTGTCCACTCTCCCGTCAACCAGACAGGCTACTGGTTGAAAAAGTTATTAGACAGGCAAGTAGATCAATTTCCCTTGCTAAAAAGTGTGTATATGCATCCCTAATATGGTTTACTTTATTGCAGGTCCAGACTGAATACCCCATTTTGATGAAATACAAGGCTGGCTGGCCAGTCTGCGACATATTGGCGCAATTTCTGCGTAATCGATCAGCTAGAGAAAGGAAAACAATGGTATCGTGTCTATTTATTGTCTTGTAACCACACCAATCTAATTGCGCTAGACCAAGAAATCTGCAAAGGCTGACGAAACTGAGGCTGTATCTGACTCAGAAGCAGATGAAGATGAGGGGATTGAAGCAAATGACGACGAGGACAATGAGGAGCAACCAGTCAAAAGAAGAAAAGTGACACTATCATGCCTGTTTCATTGATGTCTCAGAAACATACTGATACAAACTATGTAGACAAAAACTACCGCCAAAGAAAAGGTCCAAAAGAGGGTTTACAGCCCTCATGACAAGTCTGGATCTGAGGCTGACTTGGACACCAACAAGAAGCAATCAGCCATCACTACCAGACAGAAGAGGCCCCCCATTCCCGAGGACATGTCCGACTCGGACACCAATGAGAAGTTATCGGCCATCACTACCAGACGGAAGAGGCCCCCCATTCCCGAGGACACGTCCGACTCAGACACCAACGAGAAGCGATCGGCCATCACTACCAGACGGAAGAGGCCCCCCATTCCCGAGGACATGTCCAACTCGGACAGTGATGATAGCGAGAAGCTATCTATCAAGGAACAAAAGACAGTATCAGATCTGTTCATTCACTGCCTAGTAATTACTCTGACAAAACTGAACTAGAATAAGTCTGAAGAGATAGTTCACCGCATTGCACCTGCCATGAAAACCAAGGTTCTGAAGAAGGCTCATAATCACAAGGACTCTGATACATCTAACTTATAGGCCAACGGGGATGAACAGCGATCGGAAAGAAAGATTATGGTATCATGTCTACTTTTTCAATATTTCAGAAATATGCTGAAAAGACTGAACTAGATCAAGATACCAGCAAAAACCAAGGACCAGAACAAGGCGCAAAGTACCAAGGACATGTCCTCTGCCTCAAACGTAGCCACAGCCCCTCAGGCCAAGAAGCGCAAGTACTGTGAGAATTCAGAACGAGACGCCAGAGAGATAGCAACACAACAGCCGAAGAAGCACAAGATTGGTGGCAGCCATTCTGAATGTCACTCCCTCAGTGACTCAAGTGAGTTTAGTCCCAACATTACAAAGGTTCGTTTCTTCTGTTATATTTTTTTGCTTAACTTGTGATTTTCTGTATGCTAGGCATCTCGCTCAAGCTCTCACAAAGGCAAGAACAAGGCAAAAGAGAGCGATTGTGTTGAACCTACGGAAAAGGTTCATAACAAGAATGTGAGCATCTGATTGTTACCTCACGCTACAACTCAATCCTCTGTTATATTGAAAGGTTTCCGATAAGGAGACATATCACATCCCTGGCCTTACGAGCAGTGAGGATGAATCAGACAGTGGAGAACTCTGTCGTTGTCCAGGGACCTATTGCTGGGATGAGATCCCAGCAGCTAGGGATTGTTCAATTGAGCTCACGCATGTGATTGATTCATACAAGGTGAAGGGGTGCGAGGCAGGATGGCGTTTGGCCAGTGAGGTCTGCTCATTGCTTAGAATCAACACCACAAGGTTGGCCATGGTCGAAGACGTGTTGGGTCATGGGTGGCCAGTCACATCGGTCAACTTCAGAGACATTCCTGGCTGAATCGTGATAATGGTTGACCAACTGAAGCAACTAATAGCAGATCCAGAGTACCGAAACCAGATGTCGTGTGTCTGGGGCAGCTTTGAAGCTGACCTAGAATTGGATCATTTGTCGCTTAAATAGTTTGCCAGCATAAAACCTTCAAGGCTTGCAGACGACAGCGAGACTATAAGAGGAGCACGAGCAGGATAGTAAGTACCTTTCTAATCTACACTTGAGTTCATGCCATGCACTCAAGGTATATTCTAGCTATGGAATCAAAGGCAGTTCAGTCATCACACACATGTTGATTGGACTTTTTCCCGCAAACAACACCCCAGATGATGGCTTCAGACCACTCTCACACAATCAGTTCTTCAAATTCTTCCTGGTTCCTCATGTCACTGCCAGTTTGATTGCACAGGACCTGGGTGGTACAACACTTGCTAACAGACACAGATGCATGTTGAAGACAAGTAATGTGGGCAAGTTGCAGTACCCCCAAACTGAAGATGACGAGCTCGACGACATTTATCACACGAACATCATCCTTTTCAAGAAATTTGGATGGAGATGTGCAAACTACGATACTGACCATGATCAGTTACAGGCAGTTCCAACGACAAGGGATGTTGAGAACGCAGCGAATACATTCCTTTGCTTGAAGCATGGGCCCAATCCAGATCAGGTGTGTTTTATTGAATTGTGTTTGGTTGATGAACTCTTGGGATTTACAGGCACAGATTGAGCCCCAACCGCTTCCATGGATGATTCAATGCTATATACCTCTTGAGGCTCGCACTCAGGCTAGGCCCAGTACAGTAGTTCAGTCGAAGGCCATTACCAAGCACGACAATTTATCCCGCATTGAGGCTAAGATGGTCCAGTCTTATACATTATTCTCGATTTCCACTAATGAAAACCCAGGTCAACCAAGCTCTAGATGACGACAATGAGGTGAACAAGTTTCACAAGCACAAAGGTAGGAAAAAGCAAAGTAGTGAAGTGAAGGAAAATGTCAGTGGAATTCATTTTAGTGCAGTTGCTACTAACACAATGAAATTGGTCTTGTAGCACTATCCAATGAAAGAGCATAACACCCGCTCGAAGAATCACGCCACTCTCACGGTGAAGGAATCAGATCAGACCTTCAAGACACAGGAACTCCCAGTATTGGACAGCTTGCATGTCCTGACTTGATGCATGGCTTCCTTGGTATTCATCAAATCCAAGCCCTCCAACAGAAGGCTCTCTCGACTGGCCATGTAACCTGCTCCAGACTCTCAGGCTCCGGGTTTAGTTTTGAATCTCTTTGAGGCATCCTGTCATGTGTTGCTTTTGTATGCTATAATTTGTGTCGCATCCCCGTGTTTGTAATGTCACAATGCTTTCGATTTCCCTGCTTGGCAGTGAGCTACTCGGACATGAAATATAATTGACACCATCACACATTATTCAGTGTTAAGGCCCTTACAAATCAAGGACAGTCGACATATATTTCTAGTAGCCAAAAGTGACAATCACTGACCACTAATGTCAGTCAATATGAGTGCCTGTCTACGAATTATGTGAGCATAGGTCTACTAATTTTGTTGAGATCCGGACTCTTCTTAAGAGTGATTCTACTTCCCACAGTGTTGTTTCCGTGATGCTGTAGTTGTACTTATATGGGCACACTCAATCCGTCACATAAACCCGATCGGACTACTCGAAGACCGGTCCCAATCCCCCCTCAGTTGTCCTGGTATGACCCGACGAAAATCGTCTCATTTGACCCGCATCACGAAAAAAACAATTTTGGGACAATGCAATATAATGGGATTATAATCTATAGCATGACCATAATCAGTCGCATTCTGCTGCTCAAACTGTAATGTAATATATAGAAATATATAGGTACCTTCCCTTCCCAATTCCTATGTATATTCCCGAAATTGCTGGTTATGCAGGTTCGTATCATGATTAAGCACGCTGTACACTACACGAACAGAAGTGCCACGCAACACCACAATGTGATGCTTGACAAACACAACCGCGTGATGCCTAGCAGTGATGAGAACTATACGTCCGACTCTGTTTGGAGACATATACTAAGGATATGGCGTGAGCTCAATGTAACACAGCATGTGTGCATATCGCCTGTTAATATATGAGTGTCAGAAGGTGCAATTTACCAGTATTGTGACGCTGTCATGCGTGCTGCTCGTTATATTATCAGGGATTTATCATAGGCCATAATACTTACCCCGAATTTCAATCGTTATTTGGTTGATGGTCCATAGTCTGTCATATAATCTTTGTGCCCTCTC
>JBBPKS010000156.1:0-19521 GCA_038089355.1 Pulveroboletus ridleyi | reverse complement strand
ATTCCATAGCGCAGCCACAGTAGTAGGTATATAAACCCGCCTGTATCATAGCTGTACTTTACGCTTGGAATTCTCATCTTTTCGATTCATTCTCACTTTGAGTTTGAGTCTGATATTGCACAATATTAGATCACTATGTCTAACTCAAAAATAAGCCACTAGTACTAACCTAATTTATTTGGTGTTCTTGGAATGTGGCAACCCTTCCCTTTCATGTATGATATTAGGGATATATTGTAAACCAGTACTAACCAAACCAAAGCTGGCTGTCAGTGACACCAGCTTTTATTTGACTCTTATTTTGGAGTAGATTGGCTCCAGTTGGGTATACTGCCTCAACAATACAAAATGAATCACCACTTTTAGAAAGCAATCACACCAGGGAAGAGCCTTGCCACCTTCATCACTACCTTGCAGATCAAAACTGTGCTCATGAACATACTTGATGACCTATGGGAACCAGTTAGCCAGCCTTGTGCTTACTTGTTCATATGTGCAAGAGCTATCAATAGTTGTGAGTTTATCAACATAGCAACCATGATTTGCCATCTTCTGAAGTTCAGCTGCAGCATTTTGAGCTGATTGAGTACCAGTGTGAAGTTTCATAACCCTTAGCTCTTCATATTTCTGTATCATGACATTACATTCAGACTTGGTGAGATAGATAGATAGACAGATAACTTACATCAATGCCATAGACTAGCATTCCTAGTTTGCTGACTTGAAATTGCTAGCTAATCGTTAGGACCAGATCTCCAGGAGGTAACTCTGGAAACTCTAGATACAAGGATAGAATCATAAATTAACAAAGATAGATATGTGAAATGCTTATGCTGCATTACAGCCTAGAAAGGTAAGGCAACAGATGTGGGGACACATCTTGTGCTTCTGAAATCAAGCAGACTGGTAGTTGAGCTCAAGATGTAATTCTGTACAACATAGAAAATTTATAGTTCCACACACCTTATTGCCTCATGTTCAATGATGTTATATGGTGAGCTTGAGTCATATTTGTGAAGTACTTACACACCATCATGAGTGGAATGTGAGGAGCAAGCACACACAGCATTTACTGTCACTATTCTTATACTAAGTACAATAACTATGGCAAAATAACAACATTGGAAGCAATCATATGTAACTGCAGTGTGAAAAATGACCATATGAGCCCTCAGGAGTGATCATGTGTAGTATATCAAGTAATTTGATATATATGTCTTGTTCTGCCAGCTATGTCATAGCCATCCATATGTAATCTCTATTCCAGCAAAGGTGGTACTTCATCACTGAAAAAGTGAGCTCAATAGGATTCAGATCAGGTGAATATGGTAGCAGAAATTCACAATGCATCCCTCTAGCTAACAATCAGTATACAAAACTGAAGTGATAGACTGTTCTACATCACCTGGATTTAACAAGTTCTATAATATCAGGGTATTTATGAATTTAGCAATTGTCCATCACAATGACAGAGTTTGGAGTGGAAAACAGCTTTATATTATCAAGGAGTTATGTGATAAACTATGCAAAGAACTCAGCACAGAAGGAACCCTCAATAATATTATAGTATAGGATATCTTGCTAGAGCAAGAGTGCAGGCAGAACATAAAAGCTTTACAATGATCAGCACAATCAAAAAGGGCTAATTATGTACTTACCATCAGCCACATACAAAAAACACCTTGCATTGTGCCATGGTTCCCCTGATTGACCAGGCATGGCCATGATAGGTAACTCAGCAATTAACAGAGCTCTTATTAACGAAGATATGTTACTCTGCCAAGTATGTTCCTATGCAAGCAAGGTATTCCAGCCCTTTTTAGGATGAGCACTCAGCTACAATGCATATAACCTGGGAGGGTATTGTAGTTGTGATGATATACCAGGCAAAACCCACCTTTTTCATCATAAATCCAGCCCTACAAAGCATTCTCCACACAGTTGTGCACAATAAATGAATATCACAGGATAATCCCAACATCTCTTGGAGCTTGTCCAAATACAGATAAGGGGATTTCTCAGTGGTTCCCAGAAGAAACTGACAGTTGATATTAGTTTCAAATCAGAGCAATGGATATATAAAAACTGACCTCATCATCAACATCACATAGGTATTATGAACCACCTTCAAACCCCTTTCCTTCACTTACTTCATCTGTCACATGACTGGTCATGTGACTAACCCCAGACCATGATATCACACCTTATGGCTAACATGCCCTTTTAATCTCTATTACTACACTTTCCTTTCACAGAACCCTCTCACAATCATGTACATTAGTCTATCTATGTATAATAGTTTATCTCACAGACCCTATGGTCTGTGCATGCCATTCCATAGTATATAAACCCTACAGCAGGTGCTGCAAGGTCATCTGCAGAGAGCTCACTATTGTTATCAGAGAATTCATCATTCCAACTGCAGCCCCAGGGGCCATCATTCCCTGCTTCTGAAAAAAGATTGTTGGGAGAGTTCTCTTTGACTTCAAAAAAGGTGCTCCAGCGATCACCTGGGACAACATTGTTGAGGTTTATCATGGACTTGTCATCACTGATGCTGTCCAAGTCCAGCAGGGATCTGTCATCACTATTATTGCTTTCATCTTCTAAATCCAGCAGGGACTTCTCATCACTGATGACACCAAAAACTCCATTGATATCATTGTTAACTGCTGCCACGTGTCCACTGACAGTGCAGTGCATTGTCTCCTTTTCTCCCGCTGATTTCTTATTGCATTTCACAGTGAGGTGCTGCTCTGAACCACAGGTCCAGCAGCACCATTTTGACTTCTCTGTTAGGTGACCCTTTCCTCAGTTCCCATGAGTGTAGCAAGAGGGTGCCACAGCCATAGCCTCATCATGGTCCTTTTGATCACCCCGGTTGGTACCTTTGGCTTTGTACCTATCAGATTCTTCACTAATGAGTGAGATGAGGGTATTGGGGTCAATAGCTTTCAAGGTGGTATATAACCAGGCAGCTGGGAGCTGTGCAAATGCAAAGTTTGCCAGCAAGTTCAGAAGTGACCAAATAATGGTGGAACAGTAATCTTTTTCATCAATATCCACCCCTACTGATGCTAGCTTCTTGCACTTTATTCACAGGTCATCAAGAAACTGGTGAACATTGCCACCCTTCAACAACCTGGATTCAAGGAATTGAACATAGAGCTCAGTCTGTGTATATGCTCCCTTTTCTGTATACTCACATGATATCTCCTTTCACATCAGCTCTACAGTAGCCAGCTTCCACACTTTCAATGCAGTTGAGTCTGGAATACGTTGAGTGAGTAAGTGCTTGAATATTCCCTTGTTCTTCTTCCACTTATTGACATTCACTTTCTTGTCAGCTGTTGAAGAGATTTGTGTTACCAGCATAGTGGCAGTGCCATTGAAGTGGCCCCACATTTCTTTGGCTTCAACAACAACCTGGAAGCAGAAAGAAAAGATCACCCAATTTTTTTCTTTGATGTCAAGTTTCAGAACATTGTTGGGGAGGGTATTGGTTATACAGTGACCTCCAAAACCCTTTCCATGTTAGCCCTAATGGTAGTATATGAAGCATACTGCCAGACACTGTGGGAATCCCACTTGGCTTTGGTGGAGTTATAAATAGTACATACTCTTGGCTACAATATTGCCCCATATATCATGTGATCTGGTTCACAGGCCATAGAGATATGGTCAAAATGAAATGGCAATATCATGAAAAAGGTTTTGGAGCTTTTGAACTGTTGAGTAGGATCTTAGTCAAATTGAAGTATAATTGCTACTGTTTGTTATTACAAACAAAGATATACATGTAAACAATATGTCTGAGTTTGAAACAGTTCCCACACCTCTTGATTCTTAACCACTACCATGGTTAGATCTCTCTCCTCTACTCAAAAAAACACCATCCTCTCTTTACTTCATTCTGGCCATTCTGGTGAAGCCATTGCCAAGCAAACTGGTGTTAGCCCTTCTGCTATATCCAAGCTCCATTCAAAAGAGCATTCTAGTCTTGTCAAAGCTATTGGAGGTCGTCCTTCCAAGCTTTCTTCTAGTAATATTCATTATGCCCAACATCTTATCACTTCTGGGAAAGCTGAAAATGCTGTCCAAGTGACTAGAACCCTTGCCAACATTGTCAACCATCCCCTCTCTGTCACTACTGTCTGCCGTCACTTGAAAAAAGCTGGTATGAAAGTTGTGGTCAAATCCAAACACCCTATTCTTTTTGCCAGGCATTGCAAAGCTTGTTTGGATTTTGCCTATGCCCACAAGGATTGGAACATTGAGGACTGGAAGAAGATAATATGGTCTGATGAGACCAAAATTAATTGCCTAGGGTCAGATTGGCACAAATGGACATGGAAAAAGGCAGATAAGGAGCTTAGTAACAGACTAGTGGAAGGAATTCTCAAGTTTGGAGGAGATTCTCTCATAATATGGGGGTATATGACCTGGAAGGGAGTTGGCTTTGCTGCCAAGATTGATGGTAGGATAGATGGGGACCTCTACCTTCAGATTTTGAAGGATGAGCTCCAGCAGACCTTGGAGTGTTATGGTCTCAATCCTCCTGACATTATCTTTCAGCAGGACAATGACCCCAAGCACACCTGCAGGATGGTCAAGAATTGGCTAGAGGAGCAAGAATTCATCACTATTGTGTAGCCTGCACAGTCTCCAGACTTAAATCCCATTGAAAATCTCTGGAGTTGTCTCAAGAGGAAGCTTGCACAGCATGAAACCCCCCCTAATGAGATTCATGAGTTGTGGGAGAGTGTTCAGGTGGAATGGGAGGGGATACCTGTTGGGGAGTGTCAGAAGTTAATTGAAAGCATGTCTAAGAGGGTTCAGGCAGTGCTTAGAGCAAAAGGAGGATATACCAAGTACTGATAATATCCAAATACCTATTTGCATTTGAAAGCTCCAAAACCCTTTCTATGATATTGCCATTTCATTTTGACCATATCTCTATGGCCTGTGAACCAAATCACATGATATATGGGGCATATTGTAGCCAAGAGTATGTACTATATATAACTCCACCAAAGCTAAGTGGGATTCCCACAGTGTCTGGCAGTATGCTTCATATACTACCATTAGGGCTAACATGGAAAGGGTTTTGGAGGTCACTGTAAGTGGAATCGTAGTAGTCATATTTGTAAGGTGTTTGATTGATTGTTTTACCTGAGGAGGTTAGGGCTCATAACCTGAAAAGGCTACGAGAGGAGACATGTGAGGGGAGAACTGTGAGCAAAGGTCTCAGTTGTTGCAACAGGCAAATGTACTATATATTACCTGTGAGCAAAGGTCTACCCAAATCATAAGTATCATAGTTTGTAGTGTAGACTATATACTCACCTCAGTCATTGTGACAAGCAAACATACTGAGGTGTCTGTCTGAGATCAAGTGACTAAATAGTTGTCTTGCCACTTAACAGTACAAAGGGAGGATAATCATAAAAGGAGAAAGGGATGAAAGAAGAAAGAAAAGATCAAAGGGATACAAAAGTGGTTGTATGTACAGATGTGGATGAGGACAAAGGGAATCGGGCTGTTGTGGCTGCACACATGGTTGCCCAATTCTGACACAAAGTTCAATCTTTATGATGTTTTGCAAAGAGTAGAGGTCATTTGATCTTGATTACAACCTTCTTTAAGGTATTGATGAGTTGGAACAAAGTCTGGACACAGTAGCAATGCTGAGAACAGTAGAAGAGGCAATAGAGCAAGTAGAATGACCAGCATCAAGCTGTGATAGAATGGTATTCTTTTGAGTAGAAAAGAGAGATTGCATAATGATAGTGGTTGAAAACAAAGAAGTGTAAGAGCCAATTCAAACTCAGACATAATGTTTACATTTGTATATTTGTTTGTATGTCAAATAAACACCAACTATCCTGCTGTTTACCAAGAATTCTACTACTATTATCAAAAGGTGCAAAACTGTTACAATGGCATATGTGGATTAAAATGGATATATCTCAACAGCATTCACACATAGTCACATGACTCAGGGACAACATTTGTAGCCAAGGGGTATTAGTTCTCACACTCCCACTAAAGCTAAGTGAAATTCCCACACCCTCAGATACTATATCACACACACTACAAAAGTACTAAACATTGTAACAATTTTGCACCTCACTGTACATGATTCAGTTCAGCAACCAAAATGCTGAGCAGGTACATGAAATATTTGTCATCCTGGAATTTGGTGCATAGACAGATAGTTGGTATAAACTAAAGGAGTGCTTATTCCATCACAGGATGTGACTAGTGAATATCCATTCCTTAAGTGTGGAATTAGTGTCCAGGGCAGTTCTTATTGCAGTGGAGATGCCTGCCCTTTAACTTGATATGGCAAACATATGAGTTTCCTTCTTGAAGCCAAAGAGAAGCAGATGTTAGACTGTTCAGACAGGAATGACACATGTGAATGCAAATCTCAAACCCTTTTCTCCTCCACTTGGTGAGTGCCTCGTGTTTTGTGATGTTCAAGTCCATGGCTACTGCTACTACTTGCATTTGGTAATGGATGAAGAGACAAAGATGTAACAGGCTTTACAAAAATCAGTTCCACTCATTTATAAGGATTGACCAGGAGAAAATACTTGTGAACAGTGGAATCTATGGAAAGCACAACATGCATGCTTCAGTTTGCAGCCCAGAGTGCTTCAACTATGATTGGCTTTATTTGGAATGGTTATATGACTCCATAGGACACTGGACACCACTACAACCACATACACACATGTAAATACAAGAAAGTCATCAAATTCATGTCCACAGTTGGCTGGGCCACTACTGAGAGAGATACATGATAAAGTAGCAACAGTATTCACTGACCAAAAAATATATTGTCAGTTCTCATCACAGATTGCATTTTCACCCTCTGAGTTTTTACCCTCTGAGTCATCTGAAAACCTGATAACTGCATCAGGACTGACCTCAATCACATGGCCAGCTATATCATCATCAGCATCCATTTCATCAAGTTTTTGAAGATCAGTGGCATCTAGGTGTAGAGAAAATTAGCATAGAAATTAAAAGTTAATCTGTGGGTGGAACACATGTATGCCTCAGCCCCCACTGACACCTTCCATATAGTAGTACCCATCAATATCTTCTGCAAAGGGCAGATCTGCCTGGTTCTCAAGTAATGGCACAATATCATTGAGAAATGACTGTAAAAGAGCATCAGACTTTGAGGGAGAGTTCTGAAACTGATGCAACAGATCCAGATATATATCCCAGATTGATATTTGGGTAACAGCAGGATATCCCATCACAGCATAGATTCCATCCAGCACCACAATGATAGGTTCTGGAACCAGGTCAAAGATTGGGTGGGATGGATTCACATAGAGATTGTGAATGTGATCTAGTGCAGTGGGATCTATCATCACCTAAAAAGCATCAGTTATGTGTGTAATCAAGGATAATAAGACCTACTTTAAAATCAAGGGTGCCAAACTCTTCATGTGATATGAAAATAAGTTCCAGGATTCCATGGGGGAGGGCCTTCAAGTCAATGTTCTCAGATGATGCCACACAAGACATGAAATCAACTCACCTTTTTGCTGTTGCAGCATTTGGCAGTGTGATTGACTCAGTCACAGTATGCATTGAACGCTACTTCATCGCTGCCCTACTGTTGATTGCTCCTGCCTGCGCCTCCAGCCCTGCCTCCCCTCACACGCTCTCGTGCGCAACAGCAATGGTCGTCATTGGCCATTGCTCCCTGCCATCGAAATGAAACCTCTGACTCCGATTCCTCCTCAAACGATTTGCTGGCACCAGCCACCATGCCTGGAGGAACCGGTGTCTACTAACAGCAGTCCACCAGCAAACTGCCGATTATCACGCCTGGTGACCTCACCCCTGCTGCACTCTGCAGCTGGGAGAACAGTGCCAAGGCACATTTCCAGACAAAAAATATTGCTGCTAATGCCCAGGTATCCAGTGTTGCATGGAACCTCCAAGATCCCTGTATCCAGGACTGGTACAGTACCAACTTGGCACGCCTCAATGCACTTTCCTTTCCCGACTTCCTCACTGAGCTCTGTTGCACCTGGCTGCCTCCCAACTGGGACGTGCTCCTATGTCACCAAATGATGGCGTCCACCCAAGGGTCTCGACCTTTCCGCAAATGGGCTAATGAGGTTCAGACGCAAAATGCAACCTTACGTGGAACTGTGGGTCACGTTACCGATCAAGCCCTCCGGCACCACCTTGAATCCCACATGGCTCCAGCCTTACTCCGTAAATATCAATTGAGCCCGCACGTGAACAAACCAGACTTGCTCCTCTGGTTGCATCACATCACCATCATGGACAATGACCACTTCCTTGACAACGAAGAGCACCACGCGACCGTCAAGACTGTTCTTCATGAGCAAAATGGGAACCGCGACCGTGCACCCCGTGCTAACAAACCTGCTGCTCCATATGACAGCGCTAAAGCTCAACTACCAGCCTTGACCTCCGATGAGCATCGCTTGCTGATGGACAACAATGGCTGCCTTAAGTGCCGTGTTCCTTTTGTCACTCACTGTGCCAAAGAGTGCCCCACAGGCTTCCCTCAAGCCTCGTCTTACCAGGCCATCACTGCAGAACACATTGCCAAATTGCGCCCAAAGGCCACTCAGGTATCAAAGAGTACTACTGTCGGTGCCGTCCAAGTTCACAATAGTTTGGGTGTCGTCATGCCGTTGGCTGTCCTTGACGATGGGCCTGAGACTGACTCCGAATCCGAGTGCGTGGCACCTTTGTCTGTTCCTCATCTTCAGTGGACATGTCTTATTGACGGTCCTCGCTGCCCCTCCCCCATTCCAATTAACGCTTTGATTGACCATGGGTCTCCCCTAGTGCTGATTGATCGGCAACTGGTTAATTCCCTCGGGTTACATGTACACCCTCTGCACAAACCCGTTTGTATTTCTATGGCTGTCGACGGGGGAGGGGAAACACCGTTGTCGTTGACTGAATTTGTTCGCTTGTCCTGCAGCTCCTTAGATTCTAAATTCCGTTCCAAAGTTGTTCACGCTGTAATTGCCCCCACCCTGTGCGCCCCTGTTCTTCTTGGCGCCCCATTCCTCTTGCACAATAGAGTTGTTGTTGACCACGAACTGCGCACTGCCATTGTCAAAGATCTTGACTTTGATCTGTTGCACCCTGAGGCTTCTAAATCTCCGCTGCTGCCACATGCTGACCTCCCACAGCTATTTCTACACAAAAAGGCTATCATCACTCACCTCAATGACGTGTTACCCGAACAACGAGCAATTGTGGATCAATCATGCGAGCGTCTTGTGATCCCCGACCCCCTTGCTGCCATTCAATCATGCATTGCTTCCCTCGCCTCCACGGAGGACTTGCGAGCGCGGGACACCAAAGTCAAACGTGAATATGCTGACCGCTTCCCTGTGGATATTCCACACACTGATACCCTGCCGACTGAGCCCCTTTTCCGCATCAAATTGAAGGATGCTAACCAAACGATTCATTCAAGGTCTTATGACTTCCCACAAAAGTACCATGCTGCATGGAAAACATTACTAGAGCAACATCTGGCTGCAGGTCGCTTGCATCCCTCCTCCAGCCCGCACACCTCCCCTGCATTTATCATTCCCAAGGCTGACCCCACTGTTTTGCCACGATGGGTGATTGATTACCGCCAACTCAATGCTAATACCATGGCCGACAACCACCCCCTGCCACAGATTGATGAAATCCTTCGCGACTGCACAAAGGGGAAGATTTTTGGCAAGATCGATATGACAAACTCATTCTTCCAATCACGCATCCACCCCGATGACATTCCCCTCACTGCCAACTTAACTCTGTTTGGGCTCTACGAATGGACTGTCATGCCCATGGGTGTGCACAATGCACCTCCCTTCCACCAATGACGCATGTGCACCGCACTGTGCCACTTGCTTGGTAAAATCTGTCATGTGTACCTGGACGACATAATCATTTGGTCGCAGACGCTGGCTGAGCACAAAACCAATGTACGTCTTGTGCTCGACACATTACGGGCAGCTTCTCTGTTCTGCTCGCCAAAGAAGACATCACTCTTCTTATATGAGGTCGATTTCCTGGGGCGACACATCTCTGCTTGCGGCGTGGAAGCTGATCCTAAAAAGGTGGCCAAAATCCTTGAGTGGCCCCGTCTGTCCACTGCCAATGCCATGCATGCGTTCCTTGGCCTCGTCCACTTCCTTGCTAACCACCTACCACAAATTGCTGAACACATGTGTGTCCTCTCCCACATGACAACAAAGGAGGCTGAACATCATTTCCCTCCCTGGACTGCCGCTCATGCTCAGGCCTTCCAAGCCCTGAAGGACCTTGTTGTCAGTCCCCAATGCCTCACCACCATCGACCATGACAACCCTGGTGACAACCTCATTTTCCTCACCTGCGACGCATCAGACACCCGCACGGGCACCATCCTCTCTTGGGGTCCCACTTGGGAATCAGCTCGACCGGTCGCATTCGACTCCTACCAACTGAAGGGGGCCAAGCTGAACTACCCAGTGCATAAAAAGGAAATGCTGGCTATCATCAAGGCACTCAAGAAATGGTGCATTGAACTACTAGGCGCTTCTCTTCTAATCTACACCGACCACCGCACCCTTGAAAACTTTGTCACCCAACATGACCTGTCATGCCAACAAGCTCGGTGGCAAGAATACCTGTCTCAATTTGATTTCTCCATCTGATACCTGAAGGGAAAAGACAACATTGTCGCTGACGCGCTAAGCTGCACCAATCTGCCACACGATGATGACGATGCAGAGATACCTCAGGCGGCTCAACCATACATCGTCACTGGGATCAATGTTGCCAATGCACTCAGCACATTGCTGGCCACTAATGAACCCCATCTCAATATTGGGGTGGATCGTTCCCTCGTGCGTGATATCCTCGAGGGATACTCTGCTGACCCATACTGCAGGAAGCTCTTCTCCTTGCTCGGCTCTTTCCCCAACCTTCGCGAACAAGATGGACTCCTTTTCCTCTCCAACTGCCTTGTCATTCCTCGTGTGGCGCTACTGTGCGAGCACATCTTTCGGCTCGCTCACGACACTATGGGCCATTTAGGTGGGGACAAGACATACGCTTCCTTACGTGACTCATACTACTGGCCTCATATGCGTCGTGACCTGTTGGAGTCCTACCTCCCAGCTTGTCTCGAATGCATGCGCAATAAGTCTCCCACGAAGTGTCCTGCGGGTCCACTACACCCGCTGCCTACTCCAGACCACCAGGGCGACTCTGTCGCTATCGACTTCATTGGACTGTTACCTTGCGACTCTGGGTTCGACACCATTCTGACCCTCATGGATCGTCTCAATGCTGATATACGTATCATCCTGTGCAAAAGCTCCCTCACCATGTGCAAGCTCACTGGCTTATTCTTCGACAACTGGTACTGCGAAAACGGTTTGCTGCTTGAAATTGTCTCCGACCGGGACAAGCTGTTCATCTCAAAGTTCTGGCGCGCTCTTCACAAACTCACTGGTGTTAAAATGAAACTCTCGTTGGCATACCACCCCCAGACTGACGGTGCCAGCAAGCATACTAACAAGTCTGTTATCCAATGTATCTGCTTCCATGTCGACCGCCAACAAAAGGGATGGGTGAAGTGTCTGCCCAAACTTCGGTTCGATCTTATGAATGCGGTCAACTCAAGCACAGGCTTCTCGGGCTTTCAACTGCACCTTGGGCATGCGCTGCAGGTCATACCACCGCTAAGCTCCCCCTCTCCTGCCTCGGAGGACGAAATGGACGCTCACTCTCTACTCTCGCAGCTCCAACAAAACGTTTGGGAGGCACACGACAACTTGCTAAGGGCCAAGACCGCTCAAGCTACGCATGCGAACGCTCACCAGGACCCCAATCCTGTTTTCCAGGTCGGGGACAAGGTCCTACTCTCCACTTGGAACCGTCGTCGTGACTACATGTCCAAACGGGACGACCGTGCCACCAAGTTCATGCCCCGATACGACGGGCCCTACACAGTTCTCAATGCCCACCCAGACACTTCCACCTACACCCTTGACCTGCCTAACTCGCCCAACATCTTCCCCACGTTCCATGCAAGCCACCTGCGCCGCTTCACACCCAATGATGCATCTTGTTTTCCTTCCCAGGAACACCCACGCCCAGGACCAATCATCACAGAGGACGGTTCAACGGAATCCTTCATTGATCGCATCATTGATGAACACCGTGTGGGACGTGGGTCGCAATACCTTGTCCATTGGGTTAGTTACGGGCCAGAAGAAGATGAATGGCTGCCTCGTTGCATGCTTGAAGACTGCGAAGTGCTAGATAGGTGGGAACGTCATTCGGGGGATGGCCTTTCTTCTTCATAGTGTGGGAGGGTGTAAGCCATACCGACGTTCCCACCTATCGAGCGCTTTGCAGTCTTCAAGCATGTGATAAGGCAGCCATTCAT
This sequence comes from Pulveroboletus ridleyi, assembly GCA_038089355.1. Taxonomy (NCBI): domain Eukaryota; kingdom Fungi; phylum Basidiomycota; class Agaricomycetes; order Boletales; family Boletaceae; genus Pulveroboletus; species Pulveroboletus ridleyi. Next base: position 7,064 of record JBBPKS010000156.1, on the reverse strand, counting down.
CTTCTTCGTTCTACCTGCAGCCATGGTATTAACAACCAATGGAAAACAGCCCTATTAGTACCAATATGACATGAGCCATTGTAGAATACACTTATATATGAAGTGATTTATCAGGATCAAACCAATCAGAGATGATCCCCTGCTCAAGGATTGACTCAAAACCAGATGTGAAGCATCAGTGAAGTTGGGACCAGGCTATTTTGGGCAGGCATAATGTTTTTCCAGAGGTGCATCCATTGGTGTTAAAAGGTACCTTCCAGGTCCCTGTCATGCCACTATCGAAGCATGGTCTGTGCATTTGCAGTCCCATAGTTTTCTGTTCCAGGATTGCTCTGAGTCACTAACAGAACTACTATTTCATGTTAATCCAGAGCAGCAGACAATACATGACCAACTTACTGCCAAGCCTCTCAACAAATTTGAGATATTAAGTCAATATCAGTTATGGATTTTGATTCAAGTGCCACACTTTCATCCATAAAATTTTACCTAAGAATGGCTCAATGCCTATGTGTAAAGTGAGCCCAAATTGCTGCCACTTGTCATGTTGGTCAACTGCCCACATGTCATCCACTCTGGTCACCTAAAACTGGCATTGAAATAACTGGCGGGCTTTATGCTAACAAATAAATTCAGGCTCATAGAGAGTGAAGTATTCCTGTATGATATTTCTAATTGGCCATAACACATTTATCATTTCATGTATGCCAGCATTGGGGTACACCTCTCTCATCTCAACCATTGTGTTATGGATGGTTTAAGTGATGTGTGCTTGCTGGCACATGCACTTCAACCCTATGTCCTTCCAAATATCTAGAAACTTCAACTTCCTGAGTCTGTGTAGAATAATCATTGCAAGCACATTCTGAAGCACAAAAAAGAATCTACTGGCCCTAGACCATATTAATCTATATTGAAATGTTGTTGCAGCTCCCAAACAATCTGTGCATCAGTCAAATGGGCCTTCCAGAGACAGTGCATACGTATAGAAGGTGATCTCCTCCAATGGTGCTAGGTGGACATCAATAGCCTACACATAAGTGGGCACTTTCCTGTAACATATGTATAGGTTTTCACTGATTTGGCATCAATGAAGGATCTCAAGGTCAATGGTGGGGTGAACAGTGAGGACTGGAGACACAAAGGAGACAAATGAGATGCCAGCATTTTATGAGTGCTGCAATTTGAGCCAGCAAGATGAAATGGGATCACATACTATAGCCCAACATTGTTCACAGTCTACTCCATCCTGGGTGGTTCTTGTTCCCGAAATTCTGGCACTTGCACCACTCAATCAGAAACATGATAATCTTCCATTTTCACCTTCCCAAGGTTTAGTACTGAGATATGACTATACCCAAGGTATGTCTATCTTTGATTCACCCAACAGCAATGGTGTGCCCACAATGAGCTACAGTTCAACAAGTGTCAACTTCCACACAGCATTGTCTGTGGTCTATCCCATCCTGAGTAGGCCATCCCCTTCCAAATCCAGCACTGAAGCTCATACTGTGGGGTTCACAGGCACAATCTGATTATGATCTGAGGTATGCTGCCATCTCTTTCCTCCTTAATAGGCTATCTTCACTACTCATGACCTGGGTTCACCCAACCACCAAGGTGTACCCACCACAACCTATGGCCCAACAGGTAATAACTTTCATGTGCAGTGTAGGAGGTCAAGTCCTTCTATGGTTGCAAACCTCCCCTTTTTGTTATGCCAGAGGTGAAACACCAAAGCTGAGCAACTAAAGATCTGCCATAAGACCTCATGGAAGGAGAGAGCCATGGAGTGCACTTATCAGTCAAGGTTTTAACCCAAGACACAAGTAGCCAAAGCTGGGGATACCAGTGGTGGACACACTCCTTATATATGTCTACCTACTATGCATGTATAGATAAGGTGTGAACTTATTACTGTATATAGATATGATATCCCACGAGCATGGTGTTACAAACCACTTCAGACTGCGAACCACTTCAGACCCCTTTCTTTTCTCAGTCACGTGACTTGTCACATGACCTGGGTCCAGACCATGACATCATATGATATCATGCCTCATGGCTGGCACACCCCTTTAATCTCTGTTGACCCTGGTGGGAACTTTCTCATGTTTGTGTACTTTAGCTAGCCATGTATAGTAGTTTATCCCATGGACCCTATGGTCCGTGCACACCTGTCCATAGTATATAAACCCAAGTGTCTCAGCTGGCGTCCCCAACTTTGACCACTTGTTATCCCACTCCTAAACAGGTGATTGGTGTGCTTGAGCTTGCCCTTCTTATCTCTTACCTCGCCAGGCTCAGTAATAGCCTGTGAAGCCAAGGCCAGTAGTGTGTGCTCTTCATAATTCACAATAAATGGGAGAGTTCTGTGAAAGGGTGCAGTAATTAAAAGGGGCAAGTAGTCATGATGCATGACTTCATAGGTCTAGGCTCAGGTCATGTGACCAGTCATGTGACCAAAGGCATGAAAATGAAAAGTGAAAAATAATTAGGTTACTATATACAATATAACACTTTTCATCTGTCCAAGCATATGTTCAAGCATTCATCAAGCCCATAGTCCATCCAGGTAGGTCCCTTTCATCTTCTGTTCATTTCTTCATCCGTCTGCATCCATTGGTATAATTTTCTTGTTCATCTGGGTCCAAATCATATTCATCCAGACCAGATCTTTTAGCTTACATACCCACTTGGTGCTGTTTGGCCTCAGATTAGTTAGATCTTGTAGATAGAAGTTCACAGGTATTCCCAGGACTATAAAACCAGTGTATCACACCTTAGAATATATTTTTTCACATCCCCCATCTTCCATCCTTGAGTCTGAGGGCTAGTTGCCTAGGTCCTCACTCACTTGAGCCTGTTTCTACTGGCCCCCTTTCTTGGATTAAGTTTATACTTGCACTCTTTTTTTCTTTTATCTGATCCTTATCCACTCAGGATAGGATCTGTGTTTTATTGTGGGCTATCCTCTTCCCACTCCAGCACTGAAGCTCACACTGCAGAGTTCACCCAACCACCAAGGTATGCCCACTATCACAACCTATTGTTGTGAACGACTCGCCACGTTCACCGGAGAACCGAACCGAACCATCGGCTAGACCGAACCATAACCCTAAGAGAAGGAAAGCGGATGACGGCGCTACCCGGCAGAAAGAAGGAATGCCCGTATCGTGGGCTAGCCGGAGCAGGAACCGTCGTAAAGCCTTCATGAGGGACGAGGGACGAGGCCCAAAGGCCAAGCCCTTAGCAGACAGAGGAGGAGCCAATTGACAAGTGGCTAAAGCTGGGGTTCCCGGCTTTAGGCCACTGTCCTTATATATTGCCTGGGTCTGCGCACAGACCAAGCAGTACACTACTATACATGGTAAGGAACGTACTACGGTAAGCGTAATGAAAGGAATGGAAGGACGGAGATTAACGAGGTCAGGCTGCAAGGAGGCGAGCCCTGAGATCTAGATCGTAGTCCTAGGAGATAGGATCGGAGATCCGAGGATCGGGATCGAGATCCAATATATACTAAAGGATACATGGGGGAGATTAGATTGGATCAGGAGATCTAAGAGGTGGCATGATTGCCGTGGAGATCCGATGGAGATAAGGGTTAGGGTAGTCTAGGGTTTGCCAGGTGGCAACCGTGAGGCATGATGTCATAGGCTAGACTCATCAGGTGACGGATGATGTCCTAGCACGTGACTGGTCATGTGATTGGCCTCGAGGAGGTCACGTGACGTAACGAACGTGAGGTGAAGGAAAGTGAAGAGAAAGGAGTGGGAGAATAAAGTTAGGTGCAAGGGGATTCGTAACACCTATGATCCAACAGGTGATAACTTCCATGTGTAGGCCATCCTCTTCCTGATCCAGCACTGGAGCTTACACTGCAGGGTTCACCCAACCACCAAGATGTGCCCACCACAATCCACAATGCGCTGCCTACAATGTGCTGCAGTCCAACAGGTAATGGCTTCTACACAGTGTTATCTATAGTTTATCCTGTCCTGGATGTATTGTTATTACTTGTATATGGTGCAGACCTTGATTATGTAATATCAGTCCTTTATGCTTATCTCTTTATCTTTCAGACATTTCTTTGCATATCTCAGTTGACTCTGACAGTCACTGAGATGAGCCACTTTCTTTGTATCATGTACTATTTCTCATAGCTACCTCCTTAGTGATTCTTACAGGTTATGAGCCCTGGCCATTAACCTTGCCACTCAGACTTTGATACTCACACCTGATTTCACTATGGCACACTTTTTTAAGATCAGTGATGAATTTATGAAAGTCCCAAAGCTTGATGCTTCCAGGAAGGAATGGTTTCTATAGAAGAGAAGACTTGAATGGTCTTTAACTATGAGAGGCCTGCTTGGCCACATTATAGGAGCCATGATACCATCCACTAGTCCAGCTGCTAACAAATCATCTGTGTTACAAATTATATTTATGCCTACATCTTTTCTTCTGTCTTTGGACTTATCTCTCCTCGCTTAGCTCTAGTTACACTAAGCTCATAGTCCCTTCCACCATGTGCTTGTTTATTCTCCTCTTTTCCAGAAGGTTCCTTGCTTACTCATTGAGTTCCTTTTGCCATTGGCTCACTGACTCAATGATCAGTCAGCTGTTATTCTTTCATATTCTTTCAGTTTCCATACAATTACTCAGCAACCCTTCATCCTTGTATATAAACTCCCAAGTAGCACCCATGTCCTTCAGCTTAGACCTACTTGGCTTACCTAATCCTAACCTCCTCTTCGTGTGTCTTTGCTCTACACCTGAGTGAGTGCTTTAGCTCTTGTCTGCATCCCATCCCAATTACAAGGGATAAGTTTTTGGTCCACCCACTTTATCAGGAAGTCTATTGTCTGGCATTGCCAGGATAAACTCTTGACCTTGCCACTAGCAAGGTACCCCCTTGTCTCAGTTTCTTAGGACCTTCACCAAGTTCACACCTGACCCTTCAGGATCAAGCATAACAATCTGGATGGTTGCTGACTACTAATAATGAGTTACTTGCTGTTGCCAAGTATGAGCTAGTGCTTGCCAGTTGGAGCGAAAAGGATGCCCTCATCTGACAGCAGATACCCATCATATTACCAAATTCCTTGTTCCTCTGAATCCAGGGGAAGTCAACCACCCTTGAGTGCTTTGATATACTTAAGAATCTATTTAAGAATTGATCTGCTGTTATCAGCATAGAGTTAAGGCATCAGCTTGGCAAGTTAAAGTTGAAAAATAGTGGTGACACCTGTGTGCACTTAGAAAAGATCTTAGCCATGCATGAGGAGCTTGCCTTGATGGGTATGTCACTTTCCAATATTGAAATGTTCAACATAATCTTTGCCTCCCTACCCCCATCCTATAACTCACTCCTTTCCTCCATGTCATTGAACATGTGGATCACCAGCAAGACACTCTCTGCTGACCTATTAACCACCCTCATTCTCAATAAGTACAACCATGCAGCAATTCACTCAGAAGGGAAATTTAAAGGGAAGATGGAGAACATAGCTTTCTTGGCTGATAGGTCAAAGAAACAAACCTTTAATGGCACCTGTTTCAACTGTGGCTGGACCAGCCATCATAAGGATCAGTGCTATAAAGAAGGCCAAGGCCAAGAGGGTAAGGCCCTGAAGGGTTGAAAGCTGTGCAGCAAGAAGGACAAGTCATCTGGTTCAAAAGACAGACAGTCATCACACACAAAGGCAAAGGCTAACTCAGTGGATGCCAAACTGGAACCTGATGCCATCTGGCTTGCCTCTTCTGGTGGGGATGTGAAGCCATCAATTTCCATTGCTGCACCTCACTCATCAACCATTGAGCTATATGACAGTGGAGCTACCCTTCACCTTACCCCATATTGCCAGTATCTGTTGAACTATGTTGACATTCCTCCTTACCCTATCAAAGTGGCTGACAAATGCATTTTTAACACCATTGGAAAGGGTGACCTTCATGTTCACCTCCTGAATGGGAAGAAATCTACTCATGTTCTACTGAAGAATGTCCTATATGTGCCCAGTATGGGTACAACCCTCATCTCTATTGTGAAACTTGCTGCTGCTGGTTATGTCACTCTTTTCCATAACAATGTCTGTTAGATTTTTGACCCCTCATGGAGGCTGCTTGGGGAAGTCCCGCTTGTTCAGCTTATATTGGGTACAATATCCTGACTCACCACTTGCTAGTGTTATGCTTGATCCTGGAGGGTCTAGCATGAACTTGGCGAAGGTCCTAAGACACTGAGACAAGGGGGTATCTTGTGGATGGCAAGATCAAAGGTTCATCCTGGTGATACCAGATGGTGGACTTCTCAGTGAGACAGGTGGACTGAGGGCAATTCCTTGTAATCAGGATGGGACGCAGGGAGAGCTATAGTGCTCACTCAAGTGTAGAGTGGAGACACATGAAGAGAGGAGTTTTAGGGTAGTATATGCCAAGTAGGTCTAAGCTAAGATACATGGGAGCAACTTGGGGTTTATATATGATGATGAGGGAAGCTGAGTAATCATATGGAAACATGAAGAATAGGAAAAAACAAACAGCTGACTGATCATTGAGTCAGTGAGCCAATAGCAAAATGGCCTTTATTGGTAAGCAAGAAACATTCTGGAAAACAGGAGAATAGATGAGCACATGATGGAGGGAAATATGAGCTTAGTGTAATGAGAACTAAGCAAGGAGAGATGAGTCCAAAAGGAAAAAGTAAGTAAACGGAACAAATTGTAACAGCTAGTGTCATAGGGGGAGTTAAGATGCTGACAATGGAGGCACTGCACCATCATCTGTGCCACATCGCTCCTTCCTCCATTCACAGCATGCTCACAAAGGGGCTCCTTGCTGGAGTCAAGCTTAACCCACTGTCAGAAATGATGGATGAGTGTAAGTCGTGTGAGTATGGGAAAGCAATTCACAAACCTACCAGGAAGACTTGTGAACTGAAATGACATGGTGCCATTGGTGACAAAGTCCATAGTGACATATGGGGCCTGTCCCCTGTTGCTATGCCAGAGCACAAGGGGTACTATGTATCATTTATGGATGACTGTTCATGTTATTCA
>JBBPKS010000155.1:0-19546 GCA_038089355.1 Pulveroboletus ridleyi | reverse complement strand
AAGAACAAGGAATGCTAAATACAGAGGGTCCGGGGTGTCAGGGATGCGGACTCATCGAGAACGCACCGGAGGTCACAGGAAAGGTGTCTGGAGTTGTCCGGAGTTAAGTCCGGAGTACCGGATTCAATGGATATGACACAGGGCTAACAAGAAAGTAATGGTTAGCAATGTGTCCCAGCACCAGCTTGATTGCTTACCTCAAACAGCATGTGCCGAACCTTGATGCACTGTCTGCTAATCCCTCTACCCAGAAGAAAACCTTTACCAGGTTGATATCCTGGAGTGGAGACCTTCTCTTGCAGCTGACGAAGGTTGGCTATGATGTTCTTAAAGTCAGTGCATATGGGTTGCACATCGGGCTCCTTCACTGTACAAGAAAGCTTGACACTTGCAAGGTCACGTCAAATCTGAGATAGCTTGTGATACCCTGCGTCAGATGTCAGCCAGAAATCTTGGCTACATATCTGCACAATGGCACAGAGTAGAGCCAAGTCACAACCGTCCTCTGGCGGGGGTGACAAGTATTTCTCTGCAGCATTAACATTGGTGTCATGTCAGTAGTGCATGGCTTGATGGCCAAGTGATCTGTGCAACCATCGCACACCCAATGTACATTGTCTAGCACAGATTTGTCACCTAGATAAAACCCTGAGTCGACAAGATTCTTGTGAATGGTAACAAGCTACAATGGCAGAGTGCAAAGAGTAGGCTGCGACTTGTTGAAGGGGATAATAGTAGCAGCAGCAGACATGGTGAGAGTAGGGGAAAGATAGTCAAGCAATGAAGGGAAGATGGAAAAAGAAGGGACAAACAAGGGTGAGGAAAGAGGGGGCTAGAGGGTGGGTTTTTATAAGTTTTTTGGGGGATGCTGTTGCATAATCAGTGAAGAGAAAAGGGTGCAGGGAAATTATACAATGTTTTAGAACAGGTGGGTGGGTGTGAACATATCATGCATTTGAACCTTTGCCCACACTAGACCACCTATGGCGGAATCTTCAGATGACGGAAAGTTTGCTCTGCTATCTCAGCTTGGAGTCAGAGGGATTCTTGCGCAGCTCAAAGGAGTGCTTACATTCAGTAGGGAGCAACAACAAAATAAAGAACTCCTTCTCTGGCACATTATACACAGTGCACCCACTGAGGACCTTCGTATTCTACTGGAGGCTGGTCAAGAGAAACTCTTAGTGAAGACTGATGAAAATCCAGGTGAGAAACGTCAGAAGCATAAATGGGTAGATGAAGTGAATACACGACACACTGCTCAGAGACTAGAAGAGGCTATTGTGGACACGGCAGATGTCAGGACTGATGAGGACTACAATCCATCAAAATTTCTGGAACTCCCAACTGATAAGGAGAGAAAGGGTTGCTACGCGGATTTCTATTGAGCAACATCCAATGAAAGTCTCCAGATGGGGGTCTGTAGTGTCTGTGCCCAGGAGTGTGACATTGTTGCTGATGAATTTCTCAAGGTTCAGCTTCATTGTCTTCCAAACAGCAGCCATCTCGTACCAACAAAACCACACCCTGCCCATTAACTATTTCATGGGAAACTCCTCAAGCCAGCTGGCATTAGGCTTGTCAACAATAAACCATTTGTTTCAGTCTGTCATTCCTGCTTCAAAGAATTGAAAAAGCACAGCAAGAAACCACCAAAGTACTCACTGGCAAATAACCTTTGGATTGGTCCCATACCTTGGGAATTGCAGGTCTTGACCTTCCCTGAGCAACTCTTGATCATGCTCCTCTACCCTCGTGTATATATCTTCAAACTCTTCCCCAAGCATTATCATGGAGTACGAGACACCACTGCACTGCAGCGTGCCATGTGTGGTAATGTCAGTATATATGAACTCAATGCAGAAGGAATTGCTTCCATGGTTGAGGGTAGATTGATGCCCCAACCCCCCAAAATCCTAGCATCATTGATTTCAGTGACATTCATCAGACTTGGAGACCTACCAAAAAGTTGGATTCACTCAACTTTTCATGTACGAAGATGCATTGTATTCAAGGCTCTGTGCTGGCTGAGGGAGCATAATAAAAGATACTATGAAGACATCGAAATTAGTTCACCTCAAATTGAGAGTTTACCAGAGGACGATATACCAGAGAAAGTGATGGATACATCCCTCAAGACAATAACGAAGGTCAGTGCAATACATTCAGTTAGTGGAAAACATCTTATCTGAGCTCAACATAGCCATATGTGATGACCTTGGTGACATGACACAGCACCCATGGACTGAAGGTAACGGCACATTGGGTGAGGAGGCTGTCAATGAGGGTTAGTCATAACACTGTGATCACAAAAGAGGTGCTAACAGGCTGAAGTAGGACCCAATGTTATACCAATCCAAGTTTCTAGTGTGGTTGATACTGACATGTCAAGGTTAATGGCAAGTGAGTTGATGGCATGGGGTCTTGCAAATCTGTGGAAGGAAGGAAAAGAGGGAGGCTATGCCATTAGGCATGGTGGACAACCAGTCAGCAACTTCCATGACAAAGGACAATCTATAGATGATGCAGAGAAAGGATGTGATGTTAAATCACCCAACTTCTTTGAAAGGGCATTCCCGATTCTCTATCCATATGGAGGAGGGATAGAGGGCAATCAAGATACTCCTATCAACTTCTCAGAACATGTCAGGTGAAGTCTTCGATACCATGACTGGCAATTTTGTAGGCACGAGACATTTCCTTTCATTTCATTTGGAATCCAACAATGCCACCAAGTTCTTTTGTCTGCATGTCTTCAGTGTTATGCAGATGCAAAAACACCGAAGCCGAGCAACTGAAGGCTTGCCATAAAGCCTTGCAGAAAGGATGAGAGTGAAGGAGAGCACTTATTGTCCAAGGTTTTAACCCAAGGAACAAGTGGCCAAAGCTGGGGATACCAGCTGAGGATGCACTCTTTATATATTGTAGAAGAGCGTGCACAGACCAAGCTGTGCTACAGATAAAGTGTGAACGAGTACTATCTACGGTAAGTGATATCCCACGAGTGTGGGAGAGTTCTGTGATGTGGAAGCGTAATGACGGTAATTAAAAGAGTGAGGTGACCATGTGTTATGACGTTATATGATGTCATGGTCTAGAGTGTGTCATGTGATCTGGTCATGTGACTGGTGAACAAGTGAAGAGAAAATGAAAAATAATTAGGTTAGCATATACGATATAACACTACCCCCCTCCTAGGACTCATATTCCAGACGAGTCGGTTGAATGGAAGCCCCACCAGGGGGGCCGTAGTTGGAGAAAAGGGAATTGAAGGCGGTGAGTGAAAGGCTGCGAAGCGGGCGTGGGGCCGAGGGGTTGGAGTGGTGGAAGGAGTTGACAGCATCCGGGGCATTCTGCAGGTTGACAGCAGGTTCCCACGTGTCATCAGTCTCAATGTATCCTTTCCAGCGGACATGGTACTCCAGTTTTCCATGGCGGAGATGTGAACCCATGATGTGATCAACCTCGTATTCTTTGTGGCCATCTTCATTGACCTCAACCGCATCGGGGCAGAAGATCGGCTGCCCGTCAAGGGGAGCACGATATGGCTTAACCCGGGATGTATTGACTACTGGGTGGAAGTGTGCGTTTTTCGGGAGATGCAGTTCTACTGCGTTAGGCATCGTCCAAATAACGTTATAAGGTCTGATCCATCGTTGGGTGAGCTTCTTGGCGACATATGGCAACTTCAAGTTTTCCATACTGAGCCAAACTTTATCTCCGATTTGATACAGAGTGGGGTCTTCTTCATCTGTCTGCTCGATCATCTTCTGACAGGAGGCTTCTAGAGCTTCCTGGACCTCTGCATGGGACTTGCCGGCAGAGTGTGCAAATGTACCAGCCAAGGATGAGGATGACCCTTCAAACCCGAGGTGAGGGAAATAGTTTTGCGTGATCTCGAATGGAATTGATCTGTGAGAGGAAGATAGGGAGGAATTATGATGGAATTGGGTGATCTTGATCCAGTCAGCCCATTCCTCCTATTTCTTCGTGATGTATGTGCGGAGATATTGTATCATTTCCCGATTGATATGTTTGGTTTGTCCATCAGTCTGGGGATGGTATACGGTAGAGATCTTCTGAGAGATTCCGAGAAGATTACACAACTCAGTTGTGAATTCTGAGATGAATTGTGGACCCCGGTCCGATATGATGGTGGAGGGGAGGCCATGTATATACCATATGGCGTCCCTGAATATCTTGGCGAGATCTATCGAGGATGTTGCCTTTTTACATGGTTCATAAATAACTTCTTTACTAAATTGATCTACAATAATGCAAATGGCATCAAAGCCGCGGCTTTCCAGAAGTCTGGTAATGAAATCTACAGATAAATCTTCCCAGGGCCGCTTGGACATGGAAAGGGGTTGGATAGACTGCTTAGGTGCTGTTTGCAATCCCTTCGTGAGGGCACATGTATAGCAGTGATTAACGTAATTTGTGACATCCTTGTGCATTCCCAGCCAGGAAAATGTGTGTCGAATTCTATCGTACATGCAGTACACGCCCGCATGTCCTGATACCAGATCATCATGAGATAATTTAAGAAGGTCCAAACAGAGCGATTCCGGGACATAAATCCGGTTGGAATCTTCATTAATGAAAAGAGACGAGATGGTATCATAAGTAAAGTGATTTATTTTTTTGTTTTGTATTTTTTCTGATTCTTTTCGTAGATTAATATGCAATGGTGATTCTAACGTAACTCCTGATATAAATAGTTTTTCTGGTAGCATAATGATGTTTTTATTAAGGTCTGTAATGGCATCGCCGTGATCCAGACAGCGGGAGAGAGCATCGGCCCTATTGGTTGATCCGGGCCAGTAAATGAACGTGAGATTGAATTCTTGAAGAAGTGCGTGCCAGCGTGCTTGTCGGCCGGATAAGGTCTGCGGTTTCTTCCAGTATTCAAGGTTTCGATGATCCATCCAGACCTCGAAACCTTCTTGTCCAATGAGGTAATGGCGCCATTCTTCCAGGGCGCGAATGACTGCAAGCAGTTCTTTGTTGTAAATAGGGTAATTCCACTCAGCGGAGTTAAAGCTGTGCGAGAGGAAGGCACAGGGTCACCATTCTGAGTCTTCGCATTCCTGCCAGAGGACTGCTCCTGTCGTGATATCTGAGGCATCGGTTTCTAGTCTCATGCCACATGTTGAGTTGGGGTATGCGAGAAGTGAAGCTTCAGTAAATTTCTTTTTGAGGGCTTCAAATGCCCGTTTTTCGTCTTGACCCCACCTAAAGGGGGTGTCTTTCTTTGTTAGGTCGTTCAACGGCCTGGCAATGTCAGCGAAACCAGCGATGAATTTTCTATAATAGTTACAGAGGCCGAGGAAGGCCTGTACTTGCTTCAAGTGAGTTGGTTCAGGCCAATCGGCTATGGCTTGGGTTTTCTTGCTTTGAATCTCGACGCCATGTTTTGAGACATTCATGCCGAGGAACTCTACCTTGTCAGCGCTGAAGGAGCATTTTTCTGGTTTGATGAATAGATCATTTTCATGGAGTCTTTGGAGGACTTCTTTGACAAGGGCTTCATGTTGCTCTTTGGTTTTACCCTTCGTGAAGATCATCATATCATCCATGTAAATAATTAGGAAAGTGTATTGGTCAGTGAAGATGTTGTTCATCATGTTCTGGAACATGGGCGGTGAGTTAGTTAGCCCAAAATACATCACCGTAGGCTCGTAGGCCCCAATTGGTGTTACAAATGCTGCTTTCCATTCGTCACCCTCCTTGATGCGAACGTTGTTGTAGCCCCAGCGCAAATCCATTGTGGTGAACATATCGGCGCCCTTGAGCTGATCCACTAGCTGAGAAATAAGGGGCAGAGGGTAAGCGTTTTTAACAGTTCCTTCCATCCTTCTTTGGGATGAAGAACACTGGCGAAGTTTGAGGAGACTTCGATGGGCGGAGATAACCTTTTTTGACCTCTTTTTCAATGAAGCCACAAACTTCTTCTAGTTCAGTATCCAAAAGGGGAATGACTTGACCCTTTTTTGGCACGAAATCTGGTTTGAGATCTATGGCGTGGTCCCACAGCTTGCACAGGGGTAGATGGTTAGATTCCTGTTCAGAGAACACATCAAGGAAGTCATGGTAAACTTCTGGAACCTTTTCCTTGAGTCCAGGCTCAATGCTTCTAATAAGCACCCGTGCGTATGCGTTGCATTCGTCGGTGCACCTGGTGAATTCCAATTTCTTGTCGACCCAGTTGATTTCGGGGTTGTGGCGTAAGAGCCAGTCATAGCCTATAATCATCGGGTGAGTTCCTAGCCCGATTACAAACACGTGAATCTTCTCATGATGGCCATTGATTGAGGCCACAAGTTCAGCTTTGTGTGAGATCTTCCCAAGAGATCCGACTTGGCCATCTGCATTGTACACGTTGATTTCCTCATCGAGAGGAATGAGATTGATCTTGTGCTTGCGCACCATTTTCGGTCGATGAAGGTGTTGACTGCTCCAGAGTCGAGCAAAGTGGGTATTGTTGTTTGTTTTTCTTCTTTTTCTGACTGATACAGAACATTGATGGAAATGGAGAACTCTTCGGGATTTTTTAAGGTTTTTTCTGTAGGGATTTTGTTAATAAATACCGATGGGAAAACTGTTTTCTTAAATAGGGAATTAAGCACACTATGTTTTAAGTCTGGTGCCAAGCTCTTTCGAGACCCCCTGGCGGACGGTGGAGAATTCTTTAAATTAATGAGAACCTAACTAATCGTATGAATAGGAAAATCCTCGTTGGTGCACTTGGAAAGCTTGGCTACAGGCTCAGTGCCAGCTACAGGGCTAATCAGTTCACCCTTGAGCATGGTCAACGAGTCATCTACGCCTACCGCTTTCCTACCGGCACGCCCAAGGATGTCTGTAGGACTTACAGGGGATATAGTACATGATGCTGAATCCATCGGCTCGAAACCAGATCTAACTACAGTGTCACTATTGTCCCTAATCGAGGGGTCCAAATGCGCGGTAACTATTTTTTTGATGTTTAATAAGCTTTCTAGTTTTTTATTTTGTTTTTCAGCTTTTAATCTTGCAGCAAATAAACTATCGCCAACTGGTACCCTACTCCCAGTCAGCAGCTTCCTTTTAAAGCCTCGGACACTTTTGCCCTGGCTTCTGATTCAAAGATGTCAGCCCAGTATGCACGGGCCTCGTCTGACATATATTCTTGTCAGCTTGTCGTAGCCAACCGGACAGCTGTTTGCACTTGCAGCACAGGAGGTTGATTGGCTGGTGGGTCCTCCACCTACGCTTCTGTGTAATACCCGTTGGCACCGGGTATCCAAACTTGCCGAAGGTTCTGGGGCTTCAGCTGAGCCCTTCCTTGTTGTGGGCCTCTCGGCTTCTGCGGTTTCTGGCAGTATCTTTGAACCTCACCACAGTTGTAACATGTAATTGACGGGTTTTGTGGCTGTCCCGTAACAGCATCGATTTGCATGGGCACATCATGCCCGGGTTGTGTTCCGTATTGGGTAAACTGCTGGTTAGGTGGCGGCCCGTTTGGGGGGTTGTATCTTCGAGGCCCCCATTGCCTCGGTGGTTGGAATCCATGTTTCACAGTGGCAGACTCGAAGGATCGGCCGACCTTTCGGTAAGCCTCGATGAGGTCGTAGATGTTATCCTCGACTGTCATATGCAAGTGGACTTGCATGTAAATTCGGGCATCCACAGCTCTCTTGAGGATTTCAGCACCATGGCCGTTTTCAATCTGAGATTCCTGGAAGAGAACCTCAAACTTCTGGAGGAACATATCAATAGCAGCTCCATTCTGCTTTAAGGTGATGAGCATCTTGAATGATTCGTGGGTGAGGACGTCTATCTGGAAATGGTCCTTAATTGTTTTGATGAGCTCGGGCCATTGCAGCCAGGCATCATCGTCACAGGGATATCCAAGGGACTTGCCATCCCATCCGAGGACATCTTGTTCTTCTTGCTCGACATATTCCTTGAGCTGGAGCCTTGCGAAGGATGCGGCGTTTCCTTCTAATCATGACAGGACTGCCACGACGTGGAGTTTACGGGAATCCCATTTCTGGAGGGAGACCCAGACCTTGATTCCGGTGAGCCAATTCCGGAAGGTTTTTTGGTCACCGTCCCATTTACCAGGATCAGCTACCTTCTTGGTGATAGCGGCGGGGGAGTTGGTCTTCTCCCGAAGAAGGGCTTGGAGGAGTGCCTTCAATTCGTCATTAGACAGGGAGGATGAAGACATTTCTTGGCGAGGTTCTTCTTGCGGTCGGCAGGGGCGGGTTCTGACAAGAGGTGTCAGGTTGGGTACAGGGGGTGGAGCGGGTTCTTCTAAGTCTGGAAGGGCAGAGTAAAGCCCTTCAAAACTGGGGGATCCTGGGGCAGACAGGTTGACGGTGCTTACTGCTTCGTGTCTTTCAACGAAGCTCTGGGCACGCTTGCGGGGGTGAGGGTCGGAATAATGTGTGGGGGAGGGGTTCGCGGTGGTTGGTCTTCTTCAACAATTTGCTTTGATGAGTGAAGAGCCCGTAAGGGTAGATGCCTGATGACAAGCAGTGTCGTACGCGTATCGTGCACTGACGGCGGACGTCACAGGTATTTCACGAACCTGGATTCCTCAAACCACAGAGGAATCGCCCTAGTGCACTATGGGCAAGCAGCAACGTTATCCGTATTTAATACGCTGGACGAGCGTGTATTCAACCTGTTATGGGTGGTATGCCCTGGTCCATCACGTGGAACCACTATGCAATGTCCCTTATGCCTGGGCCCAGCAACCACACACGTGGATTTGTTTTCTTTCTTGAATCTTCTGAGGCGGATAAAAACTCATGTGCTCTTAGTAATCTGCTGATGATAAGCCCTGAATGTCGGGTGGGTCACGTACTCGAGTTACAGTATAAAGCTTTGGCCAAGTGTTATGCGGACACAAAAACACTGAAGCCGAGCAACTGAAGGCTTGCTGTAAAGCCTCGCAGAAAAGATGAGAGTGAAGGAGAGCACTTATTGTCCAAGGTTTTAACCCAAGGAACAAGTGGCCAAAGCTGGGGATACCAGCTGAGGACAGACTCTTTATATATTGTAGAAGAGCGCACACAGACCAAGCTATGCTACAGATAAAGTGTGAACGAGTACTATCTATGGTAAGTGATATTCCACGGGTGTGGGAGAGTTCTGTGATGTGGAAGCGTAATGATGGTAATTAAAAGAGTGAGGTGACCACGTGTTATGACGTCATATGATGTCATGGTCTAGAGTGTGTCATGTGATCTGGTCACGTGACTGGTGAACGAGTGAAGAGAAAATGAAAAATAATTAGATTAGCGTATACGATATAACATTCAGATGCAAAGAAAGACATTTGATAAAGATGCTCACCTACTATCGACTATTACTGTTGAAAAACTTCAGGTGGCACAAGAGGAGGAAGAGAGGGGTCAACCAATTTCTGACCCTGCCATTCAGCTCCTGTGTCAGCATATCTATGCCACAGGTGGGCATGTTATGGGGTCCGATCAGACACGTTATCAGCTGAGAAGCCAGATCTGGGCGACATCTATCATGTTGAACCCACCTAGTCTGTGGATAACTATCAACCCTTGCGATCTTCACGACCCAATCACTCAGGTGTTTGCAGGGGAGAATATTGATCTTGATGAATTTAATACAAGACTTGGGCCATCAAAGGAAAAGCAAGCAGAGAACGTCGCCTTGGATTCTTATGCAGCAGCAAAGTTCTTTCATTTCCTAATCAAGATGCTGCAGGAGACAGTCTTTGGCATTAGAGTCACCAACCATCATGTTCATTCAACACCTGGGATCTTTGGATGCATGTCAGCATATTTCAGGGTAGTCAAATCACAGGGGAGAGGCAGCCTACATCTTCATGTGCTATTTTGGCCGAAAAATGCACCATCCATGGATGACATGGAGAAGTTGCTGAAAGACAGCAGGTTTTGTCAGCAGGTGAAATACTTCATCAGCGCAAACCTTCGTGCATACCTTCCTGGTCTCGAGTCTGTGGAAAGTATGAAGGAAATACTGAACAAAGTTGAGGCTGCCTACTCGCATCCACCTAAGCCAGGTACTTTAGTTTATGATCAGAAGATAACAGACCTGGAACGTTGTCATATTCGTCAATCCGGAACTCCAGATCCAACTCCAAACTTTCTTCCTGTGACCTCCAGTGTGTTCTTGATGAGTTCACATCCCTGACACCTTGGACCCTCTCTATTTAGTATTCCTTGTTCTTAGTGCCACGTTCCATTCTTCGCTTACAGTACATAGTCACTAGCTTCGTCCCAGTTCACCCTCCATCCCTGTGCCTGCTTAGGAGCACAGCTCTGGTACACTTAGCATCCACACTCTGGACTATTAGTAAGACCTATGTTCTACTCCCATATATAAAGTCCCCGCACTTGTAGTAAATACTCCAGTTTGAATATCGACTTGGACAGTCTCCCAAGCTCACTCTGACCCCCTTGAGTCTCTAAGACTCTCTTCTGAACCATTCTTGGCCTTTGTTGCTTGCAACAAGGTCAATCCGATTTCTTCCGCCCGTTCCGAAATTACAGGACACCCCTGGAGTTGTGACAAGGGCACACCACATACTGTGAAGCCAAGTCCTGCCCAAACTCCGGAGTTCTGGAGTTACCTCCCGGAGACCCTAGTTCTAACAAATGTCAAGTGGCTCAATCAAAGAACCATCACACATGTGAAATCCGTCGTTGTCTAGTGCCCAATAGAAAGGGGGTGCTGGTTTGCAAGTGATGAGCACTGTTTGAGAAGTCTGAAGAAGATTACATTCAGGAAGATGGGTCATGGGGGCCCAAATGGCTATATGAATTCATGAATGGATGGGTTCCTGGAATTACCATCAATGCCCATTGCAATAACAATGAGAAACTCCTCACCAACTCACATGAAACGGTCAACATATCATTTTACATCACAGACTACCAGACTAAAGGGCAAAGCAAGTCATTCTCTATGTCAGTGATTCTTGCCAAGAGATACGCTTATCACATTCAACGGAAATCATACCAAGATAGCCTGCATGATCAACAATGACTGCTCTTGTTTCATGTCATCCATACAATCAACCATGAGCAAGAGTTGGCCACCCCAATGGTCATGTCCTATTTAATGGGATGGGGAGACACCTATCGTTCGCATCACTATACAACAATTTATTGGTCTTCATTTGTCTGCAAGCTCTTGAAGGCATTCCCTGAACTGTAACAGTGCAAAGTTAGCATAAGACAGGACAGGAAAGAACAGGATATGAACGAGAGGTAATTTATTTATTTGAATGTAACACAGTCTGGGCTATCATTAATGCACAGTCATAGTGTGGACATTGGGAATGATAACAATAAAAGGGGGCCCACAGATGGGGACAACACTCACGAGGTAACATCCAATTTTGACCTTTCTGCAGAATCAAAAGTTGCTAAACAGGCATTTGAAGGGATCAGGAGAGCATGAAACAGTGACACTGGACAGTGATACACATGGGAAAGTGTCACTGAAATGCCAAGTGACAGACTATAAACTCCGCAAAGAAGCTCTTGATCAGTTGAACATTATTGATTTCTTTATTGACACCTACAAGGTCAACTGCGATCTGAAATCCCGCACAAATGGACAGGACAGCAATCATAATAAACTGTCTAACTTGTCCTGTGCACCACAACGTCAATGTCCCCATCATGAACATATTCCTTATCTTCTGGAACATCCAAAGTTTGAGCGCAAGCAGAGAGTACTACGCAGCAAACACCATAACGACCTTCCCAATTTCATTGGCCACTACTTTCCTTGTCGTGATGATCCCGAGGAACATGATTTCTATTGTGCTTCAATGCTCATGCTCCTTAAGCCATGGAAGAGACTTGAAACTGACCTAAAATTGTCCACACAAACATGGGAGTCAGTGTTCGAATCCTTTCTTTCCACTGCTTCATGACACATTTCTCATATTCTTTCTGGAATACAATACTTCCATGAATGTAAGTCGTTCACTCAGCAACAGTCTCCCAGTCAACCAACATCAAACTGGGTTGAGGATGCTCAATCAGGTGAGCTAGAACTGGAAGAAGATCATGATCCAGGATGTGGAACAGGAGAGCCACTCACAGAAGAAGGGCTTGCTCAACTCATCACCTCACAAATACCTTGGCGAAAAGAGTTGCATGGATGTCTGGCTGTGGAGGCAGCCATGCTTGCAAAGATATTTGAGGCATCAGAACAATTGCCAGGGAACAGATCCAACCATATAGCTCACACAATGGACGATGCAACACAGGATGATGAGGCAATTCTCCAGCCCACGAGTCCAGGGGACATGCATAAACTGCAACCCAGCAGGACATGGAAAGCCTGCTTCTATGGAAGCAGCAGATGACAGAGGATGTCAATCACCAGAATCATGGTATGGACATGCCAGTCACTATTCATATGCATGACCAGGGCAGTGGAAATGTCGCTCAGCTCACCATCCCAGGAATTCCAGACTCTTCACAAGCAGGGGATGTCAAATATATGCATGAATCTGAGACATCAGAGGCATCATTGACACCCGTTGATCCATCACTACTGTGCTATGACCAGTTCCATGCCTATGACATCATCACTTAGCACCTCGACCAAACTCTGGCTGGGAAGGAACCTCTCCCTCTAAAAATGTTGATCCATGGTGAGGGTGGGACAGGGAAATCGAAAGTGATCCAGACCATGACAGAGTACTTCACTCAACAAGGAGTGAAGTACATGTTGTTAAAAGCTGTGTATACTGGTGTAGCAGCATCACTGATTGATGGTAAAACTATGCACACCATCGCTATGACCTCAAGTGATAGTGGCAACAAGAATGGCAAGGAGTTGATGAGCACAGAGGCAAGAGCAAAGTTACAAGCCTTCTGGAAATTCATACGATATTTAATCATCGACAAGATCTCAATGGTCAGAAAAACTTTCCTTGCACAGTTATCTCACAACATAGCGATTGGGAAGATGGTTGAAGGCAAACCACCATCTCCCCACTCATTCAGTGGGCTAAGCATCATCAAATGTGGGGACTTCTTTCAATTTCCACTGGTCACTGGAGGCGAAAAGGAAGCATTGTATTATCTGGTACCCACACTAGAAAGATGCAAGAGGAGTAAACTGGGCCATCTCATCTACGAGGAGTTCACAACTGTTGTTACCCTCAAGGAAAAAATACACATCATCAATGACGAATGGTGAGACTTTTTACAACACCTTTGGTTCGGACAAGTCCAAGAGCATCATGTCCAGATGCTGTGCACACTCCTAGTCACACATCCATCATGCATAGAGATGAGCTTCAGCTCTAAGCCATGGAATGATGCAGCATTAGTCACACCATGTCATGCTGTTCGACAGCTATGGAACAAGGCAACATTAGAACAGCATGGACAGCACATGCACAAAGTCATTTATGAGTGTTATGCAGAGGACACAATCAAAGGCAAGGCTCTCACCCTTACTGAATGCTATGCTGTTGCCACACAGGGATCAGACAACAGTTCACAATGAAGACAGTGAAAGCAGGATCTTCCTGACGTTGTTGAGATTGCAATTGGCATGAAGGTCATGGTCACACAAAACATATAAACAGACCTGGATATTACCAATGGAGCATGCAGCACTGTCATCAACAGTGTGTTGAGTCCCAATGAGCCAGCCATCGCAGCCACAGAAAAAGCTGTCAAACTCAAGGAACTTCCAGTATATGTATTGGTAAAGTTGGATCACATGCGAGTATCTTAACTGAAGGATCTGAATGAGGGAATCATTCCAGTTGAGCAAGTTTGCAAAACAATCCGAATCAAGGTCACATCAACAGAGGGCAAAATCATTTAGCACAGTGTCTGTCAACAGCAGTTTCCAATTATAGCAGCATATGCATTCATGGATTATTGAGCTCAAGGGCAAACAATACCAGTGATCTTGGTGGACATCACAACACCACCAACAGGTGGACTTACACTATTCAATCTATATGTCGCACTCTTATGAAGCCATGGTTGCTCCACAATATGGCTCTTACGGGACTTCAACAACAAACTTTTCCAGAAAGGCCATTGCGCAGAATTACTCACTGAAAATGACAGAATCAATGAGCTGGACAAGCACATACTTAAATGGTGGAAGGAAAGGGGTAGAGACACAAGAATATGAGAAAAAGAAAACGAAGAAGGGAATGGTGATAGATAGACGTAGATATGCACACATATGATACAAGAAGCAACACTTAGGAGACAAATTTAAATATGAAGTCCAACTGGGATGCTCTGGTAAGACAGGGGCAGCACTTTCTCACGATTTATGGGTGTGGCAGAAACCTTGTCAAGCAAGGTGACAATGCAGAAAACTTGTTTGATAATTAGTACTTTTGGAAATAGCCAGGGAAGGACCCCAAACATAATTTGTACATACATGTCTGTACCAATCTTGTATCCCCTGCCATGGCCCAGCCTCCATTGCCCCTAGCTCACAGTTCTGAAGACATGCATACCTTTGCCATTGCACTCACTGTCTATTCTTCCATCAAGAAAAAGATAAAAGGTAAAGCATTAGCTGCTGTGAAGGAGGAGAAGTCAGTAAAGACAAAGAAGCTGACAAAATCTAGCAGTTTCTGGATGATATCCTGGATACCTCTATTTGGTATCCAGATCCAGATGAGTGGACTCAGATAGTAGGTATAGTGCTTCATCTAATATGGCGGGACTCTAGAGCTACATATGTATTTAGATTAGTTGAAACATTCTTCTCACTTCTGCAGTTAGGTCAGTATCAGGATCGACCATGCTAACTTGAGATGAGAAAGTGAGAGAAGCCTAATTGACAAGACAAACTAAGGTGCAGCAAAGGCACACACACAGAGAATGTGCTTGAAGGATGAGAATTCCAAGAACATAGACTACTACACAAATGTACTACTTATATATATAATACTAAACCTTGGACCTATAATAGCCCTGAGCAATGATCTGGATCTGGTTAAGATCCAGACTGTGCCCATGACCCGAGATCTACTACAGATCAATGATCTATGGATATAAATATATAAAGGTAATTGGATCTATGATCAGATGTGAAATATAAATAAGCAATAACTAATAGATGATAAATAGAATGGAATGATATCATGGTGATGTTAATAGGCTAGACCATTTTTATGTAATGATGATGACATAACCTGATGTCAATGGAATGGTGCAATTGAAGGTAGCCTAGACCTGAATTAATGGATAATGGAGGAAATCTAAGGTGATTAAGGAAAGAGGATTAAGATGGGGGCTTGAAATTGTAAATATCATAGAGAAAAATTGTGATTCTGACATTACCTCCTTCTCAAGGTGAAATCTCCTGATGAGCTTTCTTATAGTGGAAGCCTAGAGAAGTATCAGGTGGGTAGCCAAATATCAAGCCAAACTGTCATATCTGTCAATCCAGAACTCTGGACTTAACTCTGGATCCAATTCCAGACTCCTTTCCTGTGACCTCCAGTGTGTTCTTGATGAGTCCACATTCCTGTGTTGTTGTTGTTATCTATATATGGTGCAGACCTTGATTATGTAATCTCAGTCCTTTGTGCTTGTCTCTTTATCTTTCAGACATTTCTTCACATACCTCAGTTGACTCTGACAGTCATTAAGGTGAGCCACTTCCTTTATACCATGTACTATTTCTGTTGCAAACTATGATGAGCACACATCACCGGCCTTGGTTTCACAGGCTATTATCAAGCCTGGTGAGGTAAGAGATGAGAAGGATGAGCTCAAGCACACCAATCACCCATTTAGGAGCAGGATAACAAGTGATCAAAGCTGGGGATGCCAGCTGAGACACTTGGGTTTATATGTATACTATGGACTGGTGTGCACAGATCATAGGGTCTATGGGACAAACTACTATATATGGCTAGCTAAAGTACACGAATGTGAGATAGTTTCCACCAGGGTTAGTGGAGATTAAAGGGGTGTGCCAGCCATGAGGCATGATGTCATATAATGTCATGGTCTGGACCCGGGTCATGTGATGAGTCACATGACCAAGAAAAGAAAGGGGTCTGAAGTGGTTCATAACATTACCCCCCTTTGCTATGACTCAAGTTCCAGACAAGTTATTGCAAACAGAGTACCAGTTTCAGGGCTGTAAGATGTAAACAAGCAATTCATCTCATCAAGAGATAAACCACGCAGGGGGCAAGGAGCCAAGGGAGACGAATGGTGAAACATGTCAAAATGTCAATGGCATCATGAGCATTATCAAGATGGGAAGCCAGTTCCTACGTATCATCTGTTTCATTGTACCCCTTCTAGCAGACACAATATATCAATTTCCCTCATTTCAGGTGGGAGGCCATGAGTATCTTGACCTTGTATTCCAGGTGTCCTTCTTCCAAAACCTCGATCGTGTCTGGGTGAGAGATCAGCTGCCCCAGCAGCAGGGATTGGTGTAGGAGCCTGTAGCCTCCTATAGTTGTAGGTCACTCTTTTCAGCTCACCCATGCATCCATCAAGCCTCTCCTTTGTGTCTTATGTCTGTCCATACCATTTTGAGGTCAGTCCATTTTGTTTCTTGTTTATCCGTTTATCCGTCTCATCTATCTGGTTCCGAACAATATGTATCTGTTTCATCTGGTCTGGTTCCATCAACCAGATTGCTTATCTACGTTCATCTCTTGCTGGTTCTATCCTCTATTTAGTCTCATTTGAATTTTGACTACGATAATTTGTGTTTCTTGCCATCTTGTTACCTAGACTTGAGCGTCCCTTCATAGGGCCTCAGGCATTGTCATAGCTACAAAGTCCAGGGAAATGCCTGGACTATAAGAGTGTTGTATTGAGATCTTGAATCTCATCAGTCTTGCACCCACTGGCCATCTCCCATTGTCCGAATCCCCCCTCCTCATCATCATGATCATTCCCAGCATTGTTTCTCTCGTCATCGTCAGTATTTGCATCTTCGTCATCATCAGTATTTGCATCCTCGTCCTTGACCCATAGTTTACATCCGGCCCTCGTCCTTGGCTGGGTTTTTCTCTCATCATCATCAATCTTGCCTATCATCGTCAATTCCTGCTTCGTCATTGTCAGTTTCATTCCGTCATTGTCATTTCCCTTCAGCTTCATCATTTCCCTTTGTCTTTGTCAAGTTCTTGCACCTTCAACTCCTATCACTCTTGATCCAGTCCCATCTGTGTCCACATCTGCATGCACCCAGTCCTTACTGTCAACCAGATTATTAGTTTCCTGACCAGAACATTGTCCAGATCTATCTCTCCTCGCTCTCATGCACTGTGTTGCGAACACAAGAAACATCACATCACCGGCCTCGGCTTCACAGGCTATTACTGAGCCTGGTGAGGTAAGAGGAAACGGAAAGGGGCTCAAGCACACTAATCACCCATAAGATAGTGGGAAGACAAGTGGTCAAAGCTAGGGATGCCAGCTGAGACACTTGGGTTTATATACTATGGACATGTGTGCATGGACCATAGGGTCCATGGGATAAACTACTATACATGGCTAGCTAGATCACATGAATGTGAAAGAGTTCCCTCCAGGGTTAGCGGTAATTAAAAGGGTGTGCCAGCCATGAGGCATGACGTCATATGATGTCATGGTCTGGACCCAGGTCATGTGACGAGTCACATGACCGGGGAAGGAAAGGGGCTGAAGTGGTTCGTAACACACTGAGGTTGGTCATAGTTGTCTATCCCCAGTACTAACCCTCCACAGGACCCCTTGGGATGAGGAAACTTGACCCCCGCTCACATCATCCCACACCCACTATCTATCTTTCATCAGTATGGTTTAACCTTCAATACTTTCACCACCAGGTGAATTCTGAATGATGTGGGAAGGCACAATTCGACTGTGTTAGGGAGAGTGTGCAGTACCTTGTATGGTCCAAGCCACTTCTGCATTAATTTATGGGTGGTGTACAGCAATTTCAAATTGTCCATACTGAGCCATACTTGATTACCAGGGGTATATACCAGCCCATCTGATCTCACAGAGGCCTGGTCATGCATCATGCGTTCACAGGTGTGTTCTAGCGCTTCCCAAACCTCCTCATGTGCATGTCTGATGTCAGTATGGAAGCTTCCTGCCAACATGTCCAAGGAACCTTCGAAGCCCATCTGGGAGGAGTAGTTCCGAGTCATTGCAAACAGTGACGAACCAATGGATGACAAGAGGGAGTTGTTGTGGTGGAACTGTGTGAGTTTGAGATATTTGAGCCATTGGTCCTGTCTCTTGGCTATATATGCTCACAGGTATTGTTCCATCTCCCAATTGATTCATTCAGTTTGTTTATCCATCTGTGGATGGTAGGCAGTGGAGAGCTTCTGTTCTATGCCCAATAGTTTACATAGTTCTGTTGTAAATGACAATACGAACTGTGAGCCCCTATCTGATACTATTGTATAGAGAATGCTGTGTTGTGACCATACATGATCATGGAATATTTTAACTAAGTTGAGGGAAGAAATTGTTTTGAAACATGGTACATAGATAACCTCTTTAGAAAATTGATCAATGATAACACAAATAGAATCGAACTTGTTGACTTCTGGTAATCTGGTTATGAAATCTATCGAAATATCCTCCCAGGGGTGTGATGCGGCTGGGAGTGGCATGATTTTTCCTGCTGGTGCCTTGGACAAACCCTTCATAAGGGTGCACATGTAGCAGTGATTTATATAAGTAATGATGTCCTTCCATATTTGCAGCCAAATAAAGTAACAGTTTGATGCCTCTTGAACCCGTACCACCACCATCTACCCATGGGAAGACCCCCCCACCCACCGTTGCGATCCCTCTACTCCGTGCACTCTCCATCTCTCTGACATCGGGAGGCGCTTCCATGCCTTCCCTGCTGGTACTTTCCGTGCCAGGTTTGCCCTTCCTGCTGTCCTGGCTTTTGTAGCTCGCCATTGTGCTGCTCATCCCTACACCTGGTCTTGGACAGTGAAAACTGGCCCCTGCAAGGGGTCCATCACCCAAATCCCCACTGTCCCCATCACCTACCCTGCCGACTCCCCCCGGGCCACCAGATGGCTGGTAGATATCTTCCACTCCTTCAAAGGCCACCTTTGCCCCTCTGCCCTTAACCCTGATATGGGCCGAGTCCTCCCCTCCATAGTGCAACTGTACCAGAACAACATGCTTTTGCACCTCTGGGCCTCTGCCTGATCCGCCTCCGCCTCCTCTGCTCCCCCCCCGCCTGCCGCGAAACCAAAGGGCTCCGCACTTCCCCCCTGCACTCCCTCTCAGCCCACGTCACAGGCACCCGCTCCCATGCCCACAGATGTCTCCACTATTTTGGACCAGTTACAGGCATGCTACAGGAATCTGTTGGAATGTGTGGTCGACCTCGAGGCCTCCCTCCTCATTCGCATTGGGGCCTCTCCGTCCCCCTCTTCCTCCCCCCCGGGCTCCCCCCTCAACTCCTCCACCATCATCCCACCCCCTCCATCCCGCTCCACCCCTGCCTCCCCCCCTCTCTCCCTTGTCTCTGTGTTGAGTCGCACCGCCCC
>JBBPKS010000154.1:0-19630 GCA_038089355.1 Pulveroboletus ridleyi | reverse complement strand
GTGTAGAAGGTCGCAAGCGTGTGCAAGACGTAGATCCCGCGAGACAAGGACAGACATGTGAAAAGGAGACGTCGGCCGACGGGCCTTCAGGGGCGCAAACACCCAAAAGCGACATAGAGGCCCAGCCTGTCGTCGTACCCGCTCTCGCTATCCAAGACATTACATTATCGGTTGCAGACGTTAATCCGTTCCCTCCCTACTTGCGAACCCTCAGCCGTAGAAACAACGTGGCCGTTCTGATACCTTCGGGTGGGTGGGTGCTACGTCACAAGCTTCGTCAAGTCGTCTGATTTGGTCATTCTCGCAGGATTGATATTCGCGTTTAATTTCAGCATCGCGTATACGTGTGCGCGAACGTTATCGCTCTATTATGGCTATAATGCCATGGCGACTGGGCTGGTGTTGCTCGCCTATGGAATTGGTGAGTGCATCAATACCTCTGGAAAGTGACAACGCTCAACGAGGTATTTCGCTTGCCACTAGGGAGCATACTTGGTAGCATCTTGGGTGGACGGTGGTCCGACTGGACACTCGCTAGGCTTAAAGCTGCCAATGGTGGGGCCAGCTACCCAGAGGTGAGCAACTCGAAAGTGCGCTCGTCAACGAACAGACATTGTCTCATTTTATCTCAGATGAGACTCGAAAGCACCAAGCTTGCCATGTGGTGGTTACCGCCCGCCATCATCGGGTATGCTTGGGTTTGCCAACAGCACGTGCATATCTCGGCCGTCTGTGTAATGCTCTTCTTGTGCGGGTTCTTTTCGATGTACGTCCTGCGCACGATCACCTCCTGGTTCTCCCCTGACCTTGTGTGGACGCGTAGATGGATATATGCTAGTACGTTGGCATACATTGTCGATGCCAACGTCGGTCGGTCGTCCAGCGCAGTCGCCGCCAACAGTTCTTTCCGTGGCTTATCTGCGTTCATCGCTGCAGAAGTTGCGGTCCCATTACAGGTCGGTCTACTTGTGCCATCACATGTTGTTTCGTCACTCAGCCGTCGTACAGGACGCTATCGGTGATGGGGGCCTGTACACGCTCTGGGCTGGCCTCATGTTATTCGCCCAAGGCATGTTATTACTCGTGCTCTACAAAGGTAAACAGTGGCGCGAAGCCAGTGTAAACGCAGAAAAGCAAAAGTCTGGACTGTAAACTAAACCTCGAGATGCTTGAGGTCTGTAAAGGGTTAATTTCTTGCTCTCCTTTTCTCGTTTGCTTTTCTCGCCTCCCTCTTGTGAGAATACAGCTTGCAGGCCCAAGTCAATTGTCTCATTTTTTCCCCTTGCTATCGTGTTACTCGCGGTTATGTCGTTCACCAGCCCTACTTATGTCACCTTGTTCGATCATAAGTCAGTCAAACTCTAGCTGCAACGCGGTCTGTCGAAGAAGAGTGTCAAACCTGGCGAGAATCAACTATTCGGGGGGTAAACTTGCCTGAGACACTACCTTCTCTACTTTTGCCGTTAACAAGTTCGAAAAGTCGCGCGTACCCTCGGACACTATAGGGCTGCATACTTCACAGTTTCGCGCTTTGACGGCCCGAATCGTCCGCTCTGCAGTAGCCTGCAAGGTTGCTATGGACGGCTTGTCCCGTAGTGCCGCGAAGGTCTCATTTATGTGGTCTTCGCACCACTGAGGAGGCTCGTTGCTAGATGAAGACCTTCGAGGACACCCGCAGTACCGTGTCCCAGGTCGGCGGAGACTGTTATAGGCTTCAGATCTGTTCCATGATTCGCCGAACTGCAGATTATATGCAGCTTCTCCGCATTTCTCGTGGTAGGTCAGCAGAGCGAGCAGATCGCTCGCACTGATCAAATCTATCTCTTCAAACCATGATGGGATGCGATGCTGCGTCAACGTGTACTTGGCAGCCAGCTGCGTCTCCTCCCGTAGGCGCCCCCGGCGCGCAATCGCAAAGCATCGCCATGGCTCCACCTCGAGGATTTTGGGGTTTATGATCGCCTGGCGGACTTTCTTTTCGATAGCGTCTAACGAGTATTTCCTAGCTGCTTCGAGTACCTCTACAGCATCCTTCAGCACCTCTAACTTGGGATCGTCTGCCAGGGTGCATGGATAGCAGAAGCGGAGGAGCGTATCGAGCGTCTTGCTGTCCTCTGATACGGGAATGACACCGAGACCACCCCTAAACTCCTGATCTCCGTTCGACTCAGCAGGTTCGGGGATTTCGAAGAGGGTTTCGAAGAATGGGGACGCGAGAGAAAGGAAGAGCTTGAAGACACGAAAATCCACGTTGTCGGATGAACGTAAGATGATGTCTGCCCGGGGGTGATCGAAAGGTGCGGTAGCGTTGACTGGATCAGTCATTTCTACGAATACCCATGTATGACAATTGCGATGTGATGCGTTAGAACGACACCGGAACTGAACTCACCTCGGAGAAGAATTGGGGGAAGAGAGGTTAGAGATGGTTGTTGTACGTTCAGGCCAGCCCTTTATGAGAAAAGTTCCATGGGCACATGGTTCAAAAGCTGGTCAGGCGACGATAAGACCCTGACCAAATATAAAATGATACCACGAGTCACTGAGTGTTCTGTGACTCTGCTTTACATAGAGCCGTCAAGTAGTTTCCTGATATGGTAGGTAATTGGTCCAGTCTATCCTTCGACTAGTCACTGATATCCGATCTTATGATGCACGTCGGCCGAGGGGATGATCAAGGGTCTCAATGAAAAGCCAGCTACTCAATTCCCTAACTCACATAATGAAGTCCACAGAGTCATGTTGTCGCAATAATCTGGATGATTTCTTACTTCAGGTGGTTGGATCAGTAAGTTTAAATCCTGCTCAGAGTTCGTTTCCAAATTGAAATGTATCGTACGTCGTGCGCCTCGCTGAGGTCATATAGAAACACATACTCGATCTAGCCCACACTACCGGTCCACACTACCGCACCTTAACCGTACGGATGCCAGCTTCCAATCCAATCAGGGGTACCTCCTCACGGATCTGAGCCATGATCAGACTGTCTGTGGCCACACGTCTATACTCGGACCGTGACCACTGCGCAAGCAATAGTGCCCCGAATGGCTGCGTGAGACAAGCCATAAACCGTAGCGCTTGTGTGGTGTCGTCAAGTGCAGCCACATCATCTGAAAACTCTTGGTCGAGCAGAGGGTGAATCCATGGATGGACGAAGCACAGGCCCTTCATTCCAATCAAGTTGTCCGCCGTCTTGATCTCTACGTCCTTGAGCATGGAAGTAGTCGCACGGTAGACACGGATCTTTGTCCCAGAATCTGATTCGGAGATACGAAGATTAACTTGGAGCGGGAACATGATACCAGGGAGATTCAATAGATTGGCAGCGAGTGAGGGAAAGGGGAGTTTGTTGAGCTGGTTATACAACCCTGTAATGATTGAGAGATCGGGTTGGGAGGAACGCAGCCTCATAATAGCGTTCTCCATCTCGATTGTCTCCATGAGTGGCGGAACGTGGGGTGGCACAGGCTGGTCATAGACGGTGAGATCCATGGGTAAGCAGCTGTTGTAACTGCCAGCACTGCCAGTCCAGGCGAGGACCGTGACACCTCCTCTATTCAAGATATACTCTAGAAGGCGGCCCACTGCACGATCGCCCTCTCCGTAGATCACCGGGATGGCCATGTCGAAGATCCCGAAGAGCGAGTAAGCAATGTCTTCCACAAGCGACGCTACACGCTTCGAAGCCAAATACAGCTTCTCACGGGCATTGTCTAGGCCGGGTTGAAGTACACCTATCTCCTGCGCAGAAACTCCGGCTGCCGATTGCATCTCAGAAATGATGTCAGGCGAATCCTTGTGATTGTGCAAGGTCAAGTCGAGGTACGGCTTCCAGTCTTCGGTATAGAATTGGACGACCTCTGCAGCGACATATTCCTGGTAAGTCCAAGCGCGAGTGTTCCAGATGCTCCGCTGCAGGTCACCGGGTAACTGAGACTCCGACGAAACATCCCGGAGGTAGACAAGTGTAAGCGACGAGCCACGGTACCACGTGAACATGGCAACTAATGACTCTTGCAGTACCACGTTACTTGACTTGTCCACACAGCAAGTGTCGCTCCACGCCCACCGAAAGCCAAGAGCACGTGCGAGCGAGCAGAATTTCTGTAGTTTGATGTTTGCGGAGGACGCTCCTAGATCGTAGATCGGGATGTTCTGGACATCCTGGAGAAGAGGTTCGCCAGAGTCCTCCCATTTGTGTGAGAGCATCACATATTGATAGAACTCCTTTACCACTCTCAGTATATGCACACGGTCTAGCCGCGTCGCCATTGATGACACCAGTTCACTGTAGACTGGAAGTTTCTCGAATGCTTCCGCCTGCTGTTCCTTGTTACACAAACGACCATTGGCAGTGTCGATGAGTACCCGTGGCATCCGGCGGATGATTTGCGCAACGATACGTCGAATCGCGTGCCTGGCATCAATATATCGACGATGAAGTGCTATCCCCAATGTCCATCTCCATCAATACATTGTGGCCTGCTATCGAGAAAGCGACTTACAACGAGTGGCTGCATCTGGAGACTGCTCCATCACTCGGAGCATTGTGTAAAATGCTTCATCGGCTTCTGCGTGCAGTCCCATACCATGTAATGCGGCATACTTCCGTTCATAGCCTTGGTAACATGATGTGTCGAGCTTGATGACCTATGGGCTCTGTTCTCGATACTATCTGAACAGTGGGGAAGCAAATGTACCTCGTCGGCATCACCCAGTGCCTCCTCCCATGACTTCATCAATGCTCGTGCCTTGCTCCGTTTAGTGAGGATATCCAAGCGATCGACTAGGTTGAGCGACAGCATCATCGAGAAGTGTTCGGCAGCTTTCTCATAGTCTTGAGAATCCATTGCGGCATCACCGAGCTTCCTTAGCCTTTCGGCACAGCGATGTCGAAAACCTGTGTGATACACGTGACAATCTTTTAATCACATTGCTCGCGTACCCACTCACCGAGTGTCCATTGTGCTCGCTCATCATCCAAATCTGTGTCCTCTGCCAGCTCGCCTTCCATCCGTTGAAAACATACGATCGCCTCCGTGACACGACCATCTCCTTCCAGAATGTCACAAATCGTGCGGAAAATGACAAACTTCGGAAGTTTGAACTTGACCGAAATAAGCGTCAGTATACTAGCTTCGGACTATTAGATAAAGCATGCCTTTGCAGTAGCGTCTAAGGTTTCATTCGCTGAGCACCGAGACAACATCAACTTGACACACTTGGTTAGGATAGTGTTCGGAATGGTGTGATCGAGGGACAATGCAGCGGACCACGCTGCAACTGCTTCGTCGTATTTCTCGATGCCCAATGCCTCATCTCCGGTCTTTTCCAGGGCGGATACACATCGGGGTGTAAATTCTGATGATAGGAATTGAACACTACCCTCTCCCAATGTGACACAGGAACCTACCAGTAAGCCAGCCATTGATTAATCCGTCGGCTCTTTCCGTCTCACTTGCATTATTCATGATCTGGATAAGAGACTCTGCAGCATCATTTATACGCCCCTGGGCATACAGGACCTCGCACTGATGTTTCTGCTCGTGTGTGCGGAGGAGAGCACCCAAGGACTTGCTGGTCCTGGTGAGTCTATCCACGACGTCATGCTATCATGTAAAATATAGTCTGAGATATCAGTGTGAAAGCAGAAACTTGATGATCGCTCACAAGGTAAGGAGTGCATGACCGACAAAGTGTCGGTAAGATGGATTCAAGAGCACGGCGTTGATCACTGCTCAACCGCTAGATGATACTATTTGTGATGAGGCTGAGAACAGGGATTCAATGTCACTCACGGGCTAACGACGTGACAAGGATAGCAGAGTCTGTGAGACTGAGAGCAGAGACCCGATGATCACTTACAAGCTGGATGGGATATAAAGATAACGACATGGTTAAAGGGACACAAGCATAAAGCTGATAGAAACTCACTCGCTGCACACGATGTAACAAGGACAATAAAAATGATAGTCTATGAGAACGTTATGGATGAAGGGGCTAGCAATCACTCACCTCCTCTTGATGTATGGACTGCATAGCAAAGGGAGGATGTCTGAGATAGGTTCGAAAGTAAGGATTCAGCAGGCACTTACATCCTAGATAGGATACAGAGAAAACGATACGGTTTGTACGAAGATTGAAACAGCAATTCGGCAATCACTTACGGACTGAGGGCGCAAGGAAGACAATACAGCTTAGACGACATAAAAGCAGGTGCTCAACAATGACTCACCGCTTCAAATGACACTGTTACTGGAATTCTGGGGTGCAAGTTAGACAATACAACAACATGCATTCATGGAGACTCGCCGTTGTAGTCCCTCCTGGAAACAGAGGTGGATCAGCAAATTGCGAGGGGAAGGGCTTCATGACCAACCTTCGTCTTCCAACAAAACTGCACTTGAACACCCATGCGCCCAAAGAATACAACCAAGTCGTAATCTAGTTGGTAGTAGACCTGACCGGCAGGTGTCTCCTTCACAACCAGATCGTACATGGCTACACTTAGATCCACATGGATCGTAAAAATTGGGGAAAAAGACTCTGCAATGCTCTGCATCAGGACGACAATGTAAAGCATAGAGCGAAAGGGACTTGCCTCGATCCTGGTCTACCCATTCAGGGTTGGTCAAACTGCCTTTATAGCACACAAGTCGCACAGTCTGCATGCCAAAGTCCATCGGATTACTTTCTGCGAGCGAGAAAGCTTTTCGGAATTCCACTTCCACTCCCTCACAAAAGCGACCACCCTTTCAACATGAATGAATATCTTGCAAATCATTAGGCGAAGGTGGCCTGCCTTGTGAAGCACTTCAAAGTACTCTGGAACATAGTAATCACCTGTTGGATCTACTTCCCATTGGTGCTTCCTACGAACGTGTTCCTTGTCACCTGGCTTGACGGGCTGCGCACAGATTATTCCAACTCGCAAGGCAACCTGGTGATTATCAGGATCAACATGCCATAACACCGCCCCACTAGCAACTGCCTTGTTGCTGAAAACGTTTCAGAAGAGTTTATGAATGTACTAGACAAGTACACACATATGATTCTCTGTGCGGAACACATCAATGTTCCTGGCCCTAAAATACGACTGGAGTTGACTCCAGACCCAATCGTTCGCTGAGAGCCCCCCAACAAGGAATGCCACCTGAAAATTTGTATCAGTGTAACGGATTACTCAAAAAAAGTAAAACCCACGGTAATTGGCATCGTAGCAGACGCCTGCTGTTTCTCGAATGCACTGATGATGGCACTAATGGAGTCATTGAACAAGCCAGTAGCTTCTTCACTAAAGGATATGACATCAGACAATCAGTAAAAACAGTATATATCAACGAAATTCTTACCCCGACAGCTCCAATTTTCCAAATGCGATGTTATATTTTGCACTTCTAACGCGAAGACCGGCAACCCTGATATAAGCCAGCTCTTGATCACTCTTGATGACAAGTTTCGTTGATTTGTCGAATTCACGGGTATATTCAGCAATGTCCTCGGGGCTAGAGTGTTCCCAGCCTTCAAGTTTTCCTGTGTTTAGAGTCTCCCGAGTTTGTTACCGCAGAGAAAATAAAGGGGGCAGGTCACCAACGTTGTAACAGGGCCCTAGCCCGGCGAGTAAC
The DNA here is from genome assembly GCA_038089355.1 of Pulveroboletus ridleyi. Lineage (NCBI taxonomy): Eukaryota > Fungi > Basidiomycota > Agaricomycetes > Boletales > Boletaceae > Pulveroboletus > Pulveroboletus ridleyi. The sequence continues at coordinate 12,005 of JBBPKS010000154.1, read as the reverse complement.
AAAGACCGAACCCTGCAGTCTGCCTAAAATGTGGGAGGGTGGAATAAGTGGGACTTCGGTGGTCGACAATGGCAGCGTACACTCAGCTGGAGCAATCTCCTTGCAGGAGATCGGATTGGACATCATAGCAAACATGCTGAGACTGACGGTCGCACCCCCAGCATCGACGATCACGACTCCCCGAGGTGAGACTTGATTAACTGTCTCTGTGTCGAGTAGAGCTGAGGCACAAAAATGAAGGCTTGCTTCGCCCTCCGTTAGGAAGTGGATGCGAGACTGTCCCTCTGGCATAATAGGGATAAGACCGGCGGACACAATCGCCCGACGGTATAGTTGTTGTTGTTGCAAACTTCCCCAGCCATTGGGATGGGTGAAAATATACTCAATGGAATCTTCGACGGATGACCAAGTGAATGCGAGGTGACGTTCCAAGATGTAGGTTTTGGCGCACTTGAAGAGATACTTGATGAAATCTGTCAGGATGTCGACTTTGGATTTTCCAGGAGGGAGTGGGGGTAAAGCGTGATTAGGGTGGTTCGGGCAAAGGTGTAGCTTCCACCTGGATTTCATGAGCGCAAGTGAGTTCTAAGAATATCTCGATGTGGTTAACAACCAACCACTCAGCTTTCGTCCATCCTTCAGTCAGTGCCACCTCAACCACGCTTTCAGCAAGCACTTCGGCGCCAGCTGCCCTGACGTTACCCACGGTGTCATAGTACAAGAGAGATGGCACTTTGGCGTCGCCACGGACCAATTCCTGCGCAGGAAATCTACTGCACATCAGGACTGATCAACTGGGAAGAAACGAAGAGATTACCTTGTGACTCCAAGGATTTCAGGAACTTTCCCCGATTCTAAGATACAGTAGGAGATGCCACTAAAAGTCGTGCCAATATCGAATGCGATGACCAGCTTAAGAGGACCGCTGTACGGTTTGAGGTCTGGCATGGCTTGGTGGTTGGAGAGAGAAAGGCGGGCATAGGGTTGATAGGCTCGTCACAGAGTACAGGAAGGTGAACGAGAAGAGTCGTGCCGTCGGCACGGCAGCCTCATGGCGGCAATGTGATACACCTGTAGTTCTAGATGTCGACCTTGTTTAGTAGGCGTGACCCCAAACATTATCACAATGCATATATATAAAGCCCTGAGGGTAGGCAAAAGCCGAAGAATGACAAAATCATGTGCTACAGGGGGAAGTTAGTTGCTGGGCAGACATCTAGACACGATTCGAAAGACCTATCTGAATACATACTGATCGGCCTCCTCCCCTACCCCTTCTGTCTTGAGGACGAAAGATGCCATTTCTTTGCCTTTGGACTTGCCATGGTTCAGAGGGAGGGCAGCCACGGGAGATCTCGGACTTGGACTTGCTGAATCAAGCAGAATGATGTTGAAGGCGTCCGACTGCACTTTCTCACAGTTCCACCCAAATTTGGTCATAGATTTCCGCGCTCAAGTCACACTTGTGCCATGAAAACTTTGTGATATCTATGCACAGGAAGGGGTATACTCCTTGGCTCACATTACAATATATTTCATGTACACTGGTATCGTTTTGTGATGGGACAAGACAATTAGAACGAGTGACGAGCTCGCAAAGTATCCGACCACCGTCCTTGTCACTCCTGATGACATAATATGGACAAATTTAGAACACACCCAGTGCGTCATGTTTCTGCAGTTTTTGCGATGGTGTTGTATGCCGTGGCTCTCGTGAAAAGCAACACCGTTTGTGTCACGGCGATGGACTGGATACTATCGACTTTGCCCGGTTGGACAATGAAGTCTCAATCTGGAGGGTTTGTATCGCTTCATTGAGCCATGTGACCTTGATATACCTTAGCAACGTGCAGGATAACGATCGTATCAACCTTACATTACCCTGGTCAACACTCGCGCCGTGGACGATAACTGGGCTATCCGTTCCCTGAACGAAATTGTTGCGAATCGCGGATACAGCAGCCGAACCTTGGGGAGTGTTCGTCAGCAGACCAGCGAGAGATAGCGATGTTGTGGTCTGAGGAGCGAGTGTCACGAATGGCGACGACGACGACACGGGGGCAATCTTGACTCCATTCGCATAGACATCAAAAGCGATAGAACTCGTTTTGATGCCGACGTGTGAAGGCTATGGCGTGCAAAATTGAGTGGCAGAGATAACTGACGGCCGTCGTTTACTCACGTTTGTCAACGTGGACTGGATTGTCAGTTGGGTACCGCCCGAGGGGTCATCGGCGGGTAAGTCGAACGAGTCGATTGTAATACCATTCTGCAGTCCATTGAACCCTTTGAGACGAATTACCTTGGTTGGGAGTTTCATTCTCCGAAACCGATAGCCTGCAGCACCAGGTTAGGAAGGTTTCGTACTATACGCCTCGAAAGACATACCAGTTGTGTCAACTGTCCAAGTAAATGAGCCCTCACTCATCCGCAACGAAACTGATTCTCACCGGTGAGATTTTTTCCAGAGACTTCGAATTGGAAGAACTCTTCGTTGAGCAACGTCTTGGTAAAGTTCGTGAATAATTCGACGTCTGCCACTTCCAAGGTAGTCTGGGTATTAACCACTCCCCCGACTTGGGCCTTGACGTGGATTTGGATATCATCCATATACAATGTTCCGAGAGTCTGACCATTCCAAGAAATGGTCAGGCCGTTGTCAAAGGAGATCGTGGCGTCGGCTGAGGAAACGTCAATACATGTGTATATGTTGCTTCCGGACAGTCTTACCAGGTCCTGGATTGGTCATCCAGGCATTTAATCGGAGCACTAAGCGAATAGTTTGGTCAGTACCAGTAGAGTCATATTATGCCAAAGCCTTGACTACCGAAGGAATTTTCCTGGGGATTCATTATGATCATAGTATTAACGCTATTGAGCCGTGAGCCTGATACGAAAAACCAAGTAATGACCATTGTGCGCACCCAATTTCACACCCTGATATACATTGTTGCACCATAGGTCGCACAAACCAGGAAATGATGCAGCCCATGTTGGAACCTGAGGCGGACTAGCTCGGTCAATGGATAATGGCAGGAGTGAGGATGTCGACCCGAGGCCTCGAGCGATCCATGCGTGATAGCAAACAATGACAAACAAGGGAATCGCCTATGTTGGGTGGCGCACTGCAATACAGCTGCCAATAGAATAACAAGATAAGTTGGTGAGATTCATGACATAACTCGAGCACAGTGCGCTGCACGAGCAGTTGGAAACTGTGATTACGAGAGATAAAAAGCGGAGAGGGCTAGACTCACGACGTGTTGGTCGGATCGGTTATGGCAGCCACTGTACGATGTTGAAATTGGCTTCGTTGACAACATACTGGGTAGTGATGCTGACAACGGGAAGTCAAAGGATGGGCAAAAAGGCGATGCCAAGGGAGGTGCCTATGATGCAGGTAATGATGAACAGCAGCACTTGTAGCGGCAGTCCGGGTGGGGAAGGCAATACAGGGTCCGGCTATGGATACTGCTCCTGCTCCGTTGGTGCTGTCGCGTTGAGAAAACTTTCACAGGGGTCGTCGTTACAACTGCGTTGTTGTTCAGGTCAGTTAAATGGCCTTGATGTTTGCTGGCAGCGCCTGTGGGGGTGGCTACATTTCCTAGACAGGGGGAGAGCAGACCAGTGAAAGATGCTATCTGAATGGGAGGCGGGGTCCCGGTCAGGGGTATCTGGTATACTCCATGTGCTGGGGGGGCGGGAGGAGGAGCTGGAAAGGGTCAGAAAAACATGAAACAGAAGGAAGCTGATGCTGGGATGGGACCGATGGAAACTGCCGCACGAATCATTGGCACCCCGACTGTCAATCAATATTCCTAGTTCCCACTGCGGTGAGAACTTACTTACTATCGATGTGCCTCTAGTGCAAAAAAAAACAACTTCAACAACGAATGCTAAGCATTTCAGTGCGCTCACACAGATCAAGATAAATGTTCCCCGACTCCTGTGAGTTCTATTTTTCAGACTTTATCTAGAGAGTGCAATGCATTACGACAATAATAATAATGTTTCGGGCTGACTCATCAGGAACAATAGATGTAAATCACATCCACGTGACACCCCCAAACGCACCCCCAAACGTGATCGCATTGAAATGGGGCGAGGCATCAGACTGGGTATGTCTGGATATATCTCGAGTGGTTCTAGCTCACATCTGTTCCGTCGTCCTTGCCGTCTCAATTTCTCGACCATCTTTCCTATACTTGTCAAAACATTCTTTTGAAACCCCAACCTCGCCTGCATGCCCAGTCCTAGAACGTTGTGCACCAGCCTCACATTCGCACATGTTCCCCATGCACACCCACATGTGTACGTTCCCCCAAGTGACCTCCAGATCCTCTTGGAGGTGAGGGTTAATCACCGCATTTGCAGGTTGTCTCACCTCTCCCAGTACCCGCCGGCTCGGCCTTATCAGACTCGTGAGGAACAAAGAGCATCCCAAGCTAGATAAGCCTCCAGGGCGCGATACCTTGGTTACGGAAGTCGCTGCTGGGAAAGTTGGCAAGGTACCTGGTAGTGGGGTCAGCATGGACGGCCTCAAGACATCCCTCCGGCCTCAGGCTCGTCGGTGGTATCGAGCCGGCGCACTGCACTCAGGTCCTGGCATGGCGCATGCAGAGCCCTCAAAGGTGCGCAAGGTTCTTCGGATTCAGTACGTTTGGACGCTGCTGACTACAGTGGATCAGCGAGAGTGAGAAGGAACATGCGTAAATGACCACCTCGTCGCGAATGGCTAACACATGTATGCAAAGCAGATGAGCGCGATACATTCCAGAAGAGCCCTAAATATGATGGCGATGGCGTCAGCGGTACAGGACGCGACTACGGCAAGGGTACGCATGCAAGCGACAGTGAAGGAGGTCGGGAGCTAATTCTGGTACACGATGGAAATATACGGTACGCAGCTTTCTCGACATCTGATACTGGCACGGACTTGAGCGCAGCAGACGCCATCATGAACCGACTTTTTTTTAGTTTATGTGAAGTCAACGTCGATCAAGAATCTAAAATTGCCGTCTGGTTTGTGTCGGAAGTCTGAATGCTCTGCGCTCATGTCACGTAAAGAAAGGGCAGCCGAGCGCATCGATCAAACCAAGTTCGACACCGATACAAACTGAGCTATGACTATGCAAGCAATTCGGTACTAAAGTCCGTCTTCAATGATTGATCGGATCCTCCCATTAGGTGCAAGTCAATTTGTTCTTGTCGACATGGTGGGTTCACTGCTTCGATAGGTTTTTTGAGACGTTTTATAGATTGTGTAGGTGGTCCAGATACGCTACTCGCGGATGATTACAATGTGCGCTGCTCTTTATATTATGCCCTGTCCCTCATCATATTCACCTCGTTCCCCTGCTTCGATGATGTTTCGGACTCTTCTTGGTTGCCCATACTGCTGATTCGCTTACTCGTACTGACCCCTATCCCCTTCTTGGCGCTGATGGTCACTTTTGGGTTGGTTCACAGGATTCGTCTCCAACCCCCCAGGCAAGTGTCCTCGTCTGCTTTATTCGGTTGATGATCGCCTGACGCATTGCGTGCTCGTTTCAGCGTCCTCATCACTGTGAGACACTATATGCATCTGTCTTGACGTGGCTATGGAAGCTTATCAGAATTCTCCTTCCTCTTTAAGTTTACTGATGCTTACCTGTCTTAGTGCGTGGGCTCATCGAATGGTTCAGATGGTTGAAGTGGGTGGATGGCCTCATCTCCCGCTCGGATGACACAGTACTGTGCACCTTGTAAATTCAGCAATACTCAATACAATTTGAATGGTGGATATCATGTTCCATCTCCCCAAGCTTTCTATTCGGTATGTTGTTGCGATTATCGCTCTCGGCTTTGTCTCTGTCATCGCTGATATGTATTTTCGTGGCAGGAAAGTTGGCTCGAGGGATAGTGCCAAGAGGAGCAGGTACCGAAGAGACCCTATACAAGCACGTATCCTGTACGTATCGATCCTGGGTTGATACTAGGGAGAAAATTTATAGAAATACAAATTACAGGGCTGGGGAGATATCGGTGAATGAGAGCGTGGGCGAACGTCCCGTAGCAAGGGAGTTGGCTTATGTGTGTACAAAAGAGTGAAATGAAAATAGATTCGAAGACTCGGATGGGAACATGTTACGGTAAAACGAGCCTGGAAATGATGTGAATTAGCCCTCTTGCGTTACTCCCCACTCGCTTGCCTCTTACACCCTCTGCAGCAGTTCGGGTTCGAGGCGCACATCCCGAGGCGTCCCCACTTATTTATCAACTGAAAATTCCAAGCTCTACTAACATGAGATCGTCTCATACCACTGAATGGTGAGCACCACTTCTTGTTCGATCATGGTGTTGATTCAAAAAGAGGGGCCATATGTACTAGATTAGGAAATTCACACGGCAATTCCCGTCACCAGCTGTAAACCCCCGCCGTTGCTATCTGTCGCTCGGAACCACCATCTCCTTAGCCATCAGTCGTACTCCACTCGCATTCCAGCTTCTTAAACAATTCCAGATATGAAGAAGGCCTTGAAAGACCAAATCAGCCACTTCCGATCCCGCTTCAGTGGTAGAGCCTCATCTCCACGGCCTTCTCAGCATTCCGAAGAAATCAACATGCCGGCCAACACATCTTTTGGGGACCAGGACAACTTGCTGAAAAAGTACGGATCCACGATGTCTCTCCCTGTCGAGACAGAAAGCGCAGGTTTGGATTCACGGCATGATCGGGCTGTGGGCCCGTTTCCCGATGGCGACAATCTGATAACTCATCAGGTGCATCCTCTGGGGACTTGAACAACATGCCGATCAAAAAAATATCCACCAGGTCCCTCCCTGTCGAGACAGAAAACGCAGGTTCGGATTCGCCGGACGAATGGGCCGCAGGCCTCGTTTCTCGAGCGCAACAGCCATTCGACTCGCGTGCCACTGGGGTGCAGGCGGAAGCTCTGGACGTTTCCCGTTTCATGCAAGACATTGAACCGGACCTTATGGCGAAATTTGGACGATTTAGGATTCTTCTTATCGGCAGGTCGAATGCCGGTAAGACGACCATCCTGCAGAGAATCTGCAACTCGACGGACGATCCAGAGATCTACAATGATCAAGGAGCAAAGGTATGGTCGAGTGAGCTTAAATGTGGTAGCTGATTGATACGCAATTAGGTTGATTTTGCCATCGAGGGCACCAGGGAAGTAAGTCGGGGTTATATCGACTCGATGTCTTCGCAAGTCATCTCATCTTTTACAGCGTGGATTGCATGACATCAGACACGAGATGGTCTTCAAGAGCAACCAGAAATTTGTCTTCCATGACTCTCCTGGTTTTGAGGCTGGGCGTGAGGATGAGTTCGAGATAATGAAGAGCTTTATTACAGAGTATACAACTACCACCATCCTGAGAAAGCAGATCCATGCAATATGGTGAGTGAGTGTATTGGGCTAGGTTCGAATGAGGTTAATGTTGGCAGGTACTGTATTTCAATGGATCAAAATTCCCGTCTTGTGACTGCTGCAGAAGAGAGATTCTTTAGTGAATGTGATACTGGAAATGGTGATGGACCATTTTCTATGATATTTTCTGAGCTCACCTGTTTGGTTACATAGTGCCAGTTATGATGCTGTTCACCAAATGGGATGCACTTGTAACACAAGCATTTCAGTTTGGAGACCTGGAATTCCCTTTAGAAGATCATGTAGCAAGGCAAAGGAAGTATGCTGAGGAGATCTTTGACAAGAGAAATATATGGCAGGAACTTTCTGCTATGAAATTTCCTCCAAAGGCATTTGTAAAATTGGAAGGTTTACCATGGATATTCTTTACTCTATTGTGCTTCACTGATCACATTATCAGGCATGGACACATCTGGCAGTGGATGCAAAATATTGTTAGAACAGACTGTAGCTGCACTAAATGATGGATCTTTGCAAAAGTTGTTGGTTACAGCACAAGAAAAGAATATTTGGTTATGTGTTGAGTATGCAGTCAGACAGTAAGTGGAACAATGATTAGATAGATATATATATTGATGTCACATAGTGTGTTGATACCCTTTGTTGAGCTTGGGGAGAGGGCCAAAAAACATCATAGTTTGGCTGAGGGATTGGCAAGTTGGTTTCCACACACACAGGTAGGAGTCAAGTGATTGTTGAGATAAAATTAACATTAATGGGTGGCTAGGTAATTTATCTTTGTATGAAACTGGAAAAAGAGGACTTTGTGACTAACTAGTTGATTCTGCTCATAAAGAAGGTATATTATATAGTTGATAACAAAGGCTCATGAACTCATAGAACTGATTCATGGTATTGATAGAATGTAAGTGATAAACCTAAATCAAATCAAAAAAATCTATCCTAGTCTTTCATATGTTTCCATTAATAGCAGGTGAGTGAAATGATAAATGGCTAGGAAAGGTTAAATGAATGTATTTATGGTTTAAAGGGAGTAAGTGTTTAAAAGCATGAAATTGAACATATATATTACTAATGATATTCTGTACTCTGCTCACTTTCAGGCAGTAAGTGATCTATAATGTGGCAAGGAAATTTGGCTAATAAATATCTATACATTGTTATCTAATATTCCAGGGAGTGAGTAATGTGATTATACCTACAAACTGAAGTTAAAGAATTTCATGTGTTTTTCCAAAATTATAAGAAAGTAAGTGAAATCAATCACTAGATATATATTTAGCTCACAAATTCATATTAGTTTGTGAGTGGTAAAGTATCTACTCTACTTTAAAGAGAAGAGTTAATTATGGTTTTATCTTCTATCTTCCATCACTAGCTGGTATGTAACTGTTCCAGTATAAATACAAAGGCTTTTGTTAACTATTATCTTTTCTGCTATTTTCACATTGATAGCAAGTAAGTGGTCTCATATGATTTGAAATAAGAATTCTGCTGACAACAATTTTCTGCTATTCACCCATTAATAGCAAGTAAGTAGTCTGATGTAGGGTTTAAAATGAGAATCCTTCTTATTACCATCTCTTTTGCTGTTTTATAATTGATAGCAAGTAAGTAATCTGATATAAGGCTGAAATGAGGCTTATTCCCTATTTTCCCATTAATAGCTTGTAAGTGATCTGATATAAATTTAAAAGAAAGTTCTGCTTATAATTATTTCTCTGGCTATTTTCCTATTGACAGCTTGTAAGCAATTTGATATAAATTTGAAACAAGAGTTTTGTTTCTTACCATCTTTTCTGCTACATATTCTTTTCTTGATAGCAAGTAAGTGATTTGAGTTTAAATGAGAGTTTTACTTAGCACCATGCACACTTCTGATAGCAAGTAAGTGATCTAATAGAGGTTTTAAATCCTACTCATGACCATCCCTCTTGCTATTTCCCAATTAATAGCAAGCAAGTACTTTGATATATTGAAATGAGAATCCTGCTTATTATTACCTCTTGCCATTCTTTCATTGACAGCAAGTAAGTTCTATGATATAGATTTGAAATAAGAATTCTGCTTATGGCCATCTTTTTCACTGTTTTCATTAATAGTTTGTAAGTGATTTGATATGGATTTGATATAATAATTTTGCTCATTATCATTTTTTCTGCTGTTCTTTCTTAATAGCTTGTTAGTAATTTGATATAAGAATCCTGCTTGCTCATTATTCTTTCTGCTATTTACTCATTGATAGAAAGTGAGTGATCTAATATATATTTAAAATGAGTATCCTGTTCATTACTATTTCTTCTGCTAATCTCTTATGGCTAGCAAGTAAGTGATCTAATATATTTAAAATGTGAATTCTACTTATTATCATTTCTTTAACTGCTTTTCTGTTAATAGAAAGTGAGTGATAATCTGATATGGATTTGAAATGGGAGTTTTATTTATAACAATCTGTTCTGCTTTTATCCTATTAATAGCAAGTAAGTGATTTAATATAAATTTAAAATGTGAATCTTGCTTATCACTATTGTTCTGCTATGTTTTTGTGAATAGCGAGTATGTGATTTGAAATGGGAATTTTATTCATAGTTATCTCTTTTCCTATTCTCCCATTAATAGCTTGTAAGTGACTTGATATGAAAATCCTGCTTATCATATGTTAACTATTTTTTAATGAATAGGAAGTGAGTAATCTGATATGGATTTGAAATAAGAATTACTATGCTTTCTGCTATTTTCTCATTTATAGCTTGTAAGTGATCTGAATTTAAAATGGGAATTTTACTTATAGCTATTTATTTTGCCATTTTTTCACTAATAGCTTGTAAGTGACATAATATAGATTTAAAATAAAAAGTCTGCTAATCACTGTCTTTTTTTGTTGTCCTATTAATAGCAAGTAAGTGATTATGATATGATATAAAATAAGATTTTTACATATTATTATTTTTCTATTTTTCAATTGATAGCAAGTAAGTGGTTTAAAATAAATGTCAAACTTATTACTACATTCCTTTTGCTGATTTTTCATTGATAGGAAGTAAGTAATTCAATGTGAATTTGAAATAAGTATTCTGATTATTACCATACTTTTTGCTACTTTTATATTAATAGAAAGTAAGTGATTTGATATGGATTTGAGTTGGGAATTTGCTTATTAATATCCCCTTTATTATTTTGTTACTAATAGCGAGTAAGTCATCTGATGTGGATTTAACATAAGAGTTCTCTTTAAAATATTTTTTCTGATCTCATATTAATAGCAAGTAAGTCATTTGATATGAACTTGAAATAATAAATTTACTTATTTCTATCTCTTTTACTATTTCTCATTAATAGCAAGTAAGTAATCTAATAAGGATTTAAAATCAGAATTTAATTCAAATGTGATCTTTTTTGCTGTTTTTTCAATGGTAGCTTGTAAGTACTCTGATAATAATACTAATCACAATCTTTTCTACTATTCTATATTTATAGCTTGTAAGTAATCTGATATAGATTTAAACTGAGAATTCTACTTATTATTATTTTCTCTATTCTCAAATTAATAGCAAGTATGTGATCTGATATAGATTTGAAATGAAAATATTTATAATCCATTGTGTTATTTTCTTATTAATAGCAAGTAAGTGATGGCTTAATAAAGATTCCAAATAATATCTTGCTTATTACTCTTTCTTCTACTATTCTTCACTAGGGAGTAAGTAATTTACTATGGATTTAAAATAAAAAATTTACCCATACCTTTCTATTATGCAATTAATAGCTTGTAAGTGATTCAATATATATATTAAAAATGAGAATCTTACTTATTACCATTTCTACTATTGATAGTTTGTAAGTGATCTGATATAATGTGAATTTATAATAAAAGTCTCATTGCTATCTATTCTACTGTTTCTTTTTAATAGCTTGTAAGGGATTGAATGTGAATATGAAATGAGAATACTGCTCATTACTTTTATCACTATCTCTTCTACTATTTTTCAATTCATAGGGGGTAAGTGATAATGATATAAAACAAGAACCTTGCTTATTATTACTTTTTCTGCTATTTTCCCACTTATAGAAAGTAAGTGGGCTAATATGGATTTAAAGTCAGAATTATACTTATCACTATTATTTCTGCTATTTCCCTATTAATAGGAAGTAAGTGATTTGATGTGAATTCAAAACAAGAGTCCTGCTTATCATAATATGTTTTACTATACTTTAATTAATAGCAAGTGAGTACTCTGATATAAACTTGAAATAATAATTTTGCTTTTAACCAATCTTTCTGCTATTTTTTTTATTGATAGCAAGTAAGCGATCTGATATAGATTGAAATGAAATTTTGCTTATTACTGTTTTTCCATTGATAGCAAGTAAGTATTCTAATATGAATTTAAGATTGCTTATTATAATCTTGTCTGCTATTCTTTTGTTAATAGCATGCAAGTACTTTGATTTGATTCAAAATAAAAGTTTTTCTAATTACTATTCTCTCTACTGTTTTCTCATTAATAGCAAGTATGTGATCCACTATGAATTGAATTTGGGATCCTGCTCATCAATATTTCTTCTGGTATTTTCCCATTAATAGATTGTAAGTACTCTGATGCA
>JBBPKS010000153.1:0-19645 GCA_038089355.1 Pulveroboletus ridleyi | reverse complement strand
AGGTTTCCGTTATCTTATCTCAGCCCATTATCATTCCATTTTAATGGTCATATTAAGGGACTTATTATGTAAAAATTAGATATTGTAAGCCACTCGCATTACAATGGCGCTAAAAAATTTGTGACAACAGGTATTGCAGATAGGGCAGCTAGAATACTGCCATTCCAAAACAAGCACAAAAGCATAATAAAGCAACTTGAGCAAAACACAAGGATATTGGCACCAAGTGAAAGAGGAATGCAATGAATGGAACAATGGGTAAGAGTGTGGAGAGCTGCAGTGATCCTAGTAGTGTGAAAAATCTAAGTAAAGGGCAGTAATTGCCCACTCAGCCACTGCCTAAGGAGTAGCAGGAACAACTGAGGGGAGCCCAGAAGTAAAAGGGAATATATATAACAAATTTTCTGAGATCTGGAATGGAGCAGCTGTCAAGTCCAGAGTAATCCAGATTCAGCTGCTGCCAGATGGGCTATAACAACTATTTATTCACCTGTCAAGTCTGAAGTAATCCAGACTAAAGTACATTAGAAAAGAGATAAGTTTAAGTAAAAAGAGCTCATTTCAGCTGCTGCCAGACAGGCTATAACAACTGAAGTGCTAAATGTGAAATGGAATGGTTTATATAGTGTGGGGTAAGTAAGGTGCTTGTACCCTGACCTAACTGCAGAAGTGAGAAGAATGTTCCAATAAATCTAAGTAGCCCTAGGGCCCTATCATATTAGATGAAGCATCATACCTACTATCCAAGTTCATTCATCTGGATCTGGATACCAGATAAGGATATCCATGATATTATCTAGTGTTCTTGTTATGGATGAATCAGCATGTTCACTGAGAACCAAACAAACCCATTGGCCAGATGACAGAACAACAACCAAGGAAGGACAGCTGATGATGGAGCTACCTGGCAGAAGGAAAGAATGCCCATATCATGGGCTAGCCAGAGCAGGAACCATTGTAGAGCCTTCATGAGGGATGAGGGATGAGGCCCAACAGCCAAGCTCTTAGCAGATAGAGGAGGAGCCAATCAACAAGTGGCTAAAGCTGGGGTTCCCAACTTATATTGCCTGGGTCCATGCATAGACCAGGATCTATACTACTATACATGGTATGATACATAGGAAAGTAATGACAGTATGGTAATGACTGTGAGAAGGAATGGAAATATGGACAGAAATGAGATATGCAAGGCTGCCATGAGGCAAACTCTGAGATCTGGATCTAGATCCATGGAGATATATAGTATGCTACATAAGGAGATATTAGATCAGATCAGGAAGATCTAGGGATGGCATGGGAATACTGAGGAGATCCAATTGGAGATAGAGTCTAGGGTAATCTAGCACATGTGACCCTTGAGGCATGATGTCATGGATGATGTCAAGGTCTGGACTCATCACATGACTGGTCATGTGATCAGCCTTGTGAAGGTCATGTGACCTAAGGAGCATGAGAATGTAAGGAATGTGGGAAAGGAAGGTATAGGAAATAGTTAGGTGCAAGGGGATTCATAACAGTTCTAGCTAGTCAATGGCTTGTCTGGAACCCACAGGATTTTGTCACTCCCACTTGAGCATAGTCATAACCCCATATCTCAGACAATTTTCCAGTGTTGATCTTTCACAAGAGGTTTCATGAGTATGTCCACAACCATGTCCTTGGCAAAGACATAGTGAATTGCAGCCTTTCTCTTTCTGATCAAATTGTCCTGGACATAATGGAACTTTCATTGGATGTGTTTGGTTTGGGCACAGAACTGCATAGTGTTGCCAAAGTTCAGTTCAGTTCAGTTTAGGGCCCCTCTTAGCTGAACCTAAACCTGAATCTGAATCTTAATCTGAACTGAACCTGATAAACTGGTTCTTGTTATGAACTGCATGCACCTAACTTTTCATCCTACACTCTTTTCCTACATTCCTTACCACCTCCCGCTCCTTTAGTCACGTGACCCTCCATGAGATCAATCATATGACCAGTCATGTGATGAGTCCAGCCCCTGACATCATCCACGACATCATAGCCTCTAGGGTTACACGTTGACAACCCTTAGACTACCCTAACCCTTATCTCCATCAGATCTCCACAGCAATCCTGCCATCTCCTAGATCTCCCGATCCGATCTAATCCCCTCCACTGTATCACATCTTATTTAGATCTCCATGGACCTTAGATCAGATCTCAGGGTTCGCCTCATGGCAGCCTTGCATATCTCATCTCTGTCTGCACTTCCATTCTCTACCCACAGTCATTACTGTCTTACCATATGTAGCATAGCCTTATCTATTATTACCATGTATAGTAGTGCACTGCTTGGTCTGTGCGCAGACCTTGCCAATATATAAGGTGGCGGTCTCAGCTGGCTAAACCCCAGCTCTGACCACTTGTCTAGTTCACTGCTCTTGGGCCCCTGGGACTTGGGTTAAAACCTCATCTGCTAAAGGGCACTCCCTCGATGTGGCTCACTGGCACTTGTAGCTCCCCTGCCAGGGTTACAGGCTTCCTTTCTCTGCCAGCTAGCCTTGTTATCGGCTGTTAGGTTTGGTTGTTTCTTCCGGCCGAAAGGTTTTCCCATTTCCTTCAATGGCTGCTCAACGCAGTCATAACAGTTCTCTAGGTTCAGTTCAGAACCTAGAAACTGTAATATATACATTCAAAATATAAAACCAAGTCTTTGTTTTTCAGAATGTAGTTTCCCACTGTGAGATCTCATTTTGTGCTACTAAATCTCCACTAGTATAGCTATTTTTCAGAAGTTGCAAAGTTTCCACTGTGGAGCCTGTTTTGTAAAAAAGTAACAGCTAGTTCAGCTTGAGAGAATGCTCACTTAGAAGCTATAGAAGTATACTATAGGGAATGAGCATGAAGTACAAAGTGTGAATGGTTTGGTCTTATTATCTCAGTACAGGACAGAGTCTGTGACTGAGATGAGAGCATGGCAAAATCTATCTTATCTACTAGTGCATTATGTAATATGTATGTAATGCACTGCTGTCCATATCCTAATATATGAGTCCATTTGACTATAGTAAATAGAATAAGAATAATAACAGAAGCAATAGAAAATTCTTGAATAGCCAGATAATCTAGGGATATTTTTAACAATACTGGATATTGGGTGGAGTGATACTAGTAATATTAGTGAATTTCAAGTGATGATACAATAATATAATCACTTACATCTCACTATTTGACTTTATCCTCTACCTCTTCCAATGGGCTTTCTGAGTAGTTTTTTAACTCTTGATAAGTATTGAGACCATCTTGCTCTCTTCTTCTATGAGCCTGAATGACTTTGTGTATCATGGTATCACCATATCCTTCTTCTTTCATAGTAATGTCTAATGTAAAGTAAATAAGAAAATATAATATCTAATAACAAAGTACTAATCTAGTGAAGTAGCCACTGGCTTACTAGGCTTATTGATAGCCAACATAGTAACATAGGTATCAAACAATATAAATCATACAAAGTACTGACATTTACCAAACACCTTACTCAATATGAAAGATGCAAAACTGAGACAATGACAAATGTGAATTAAAATAAATATATGTCATATCTGCCATTCCAGATCCCTGGATCCAACTCTGGACTCAATTCTGGACCCATCTCCTGTGACCTCCAGTGTTTTCTCAATGAGTCCTCATCTCTGACATTCCAGATACTCCATATTTAGTTCTCCTTGTTTTCTATGTTATGTTCCATTCCTCACTTACAGTACATAGCCACTAGTCCTGCTTTCAGTCATCCTCTATTCCTGTGCTCTGCTTAGGAGCATAGCTCCAGTACACCTAGCATCTGTCCTTTGGACTCTTACTAAGCTCTATGTTTCACATCCATATATAAGTCTCTGCACTCTGTTGTAGATACTTTAGTTTGAATATTGACTTGAATAGTCTCCCAAGCTCACTCCAATGCCCTTGAGTCTCCAAGACTATTCTCTGTATTCATCCTTGACCTTTATTACTTGCAACAAGGTCAATCTGACCCTTAACCATGTTCTGAAATAACAAGCACATCTGGAGTTGTGACAAGGGTGCATCACATACAGTGAAGCTGAGTCCTGCTTGAACTCTGGAGTTCTGGAGTTACCTCCCAGAGAGCTGGTCCTAACAGTATATCTCCATAGCATTCACATATGGTCACATGACTCAGGGACAATATTTGTAGCCAAGGGTTAGTAGTCCCCACACCTGCACCAAAGCTAAGTAAAATTCCCACACCCTCAGATACTACATCATATACACTACAAAAGTATTAAATATTGTATCTCACTATAGATATCAAAACAAGGCTTGTGTAGGTACCAGTTTTGAGAATCAACTACAGTGGCTCAAAAAACTGTCCCAATGTTTGCATGTTTTTCATTAAATCCAATAAAACACAATAACCACTGATTATTATGTAATATGGTGAGTGTATGAAATATAGTACCTACTCCTGGCTTTCTATTGGGTCAAGGGTCAAAGAATTTGAATAAGGTTTGATGAAATTGCGGTCATTTTAAAATCATCACTCATTAGGACAGTTTTTTGACTTTATACAAAGTTAGGTATCTAGTACTTGGTATGACCTCCTTTAGCCTTGATAACTGCTTCAATCCTTCTAGGCATGCTTTCTATCCATTTTTGACACTGTTCCACAGATATCTTCTCCCACTGCTCTACTAATCTCTCCCATAATTGATGAACTTCTTTAGGGGCACTTTCATAAGCTAAAAGACCCCTCTTGAGATGATTCCAGGTATGTTCAATAACATTGAGGTCTGGAGATTGTGCAGGCCAATCCAAAAGCCTAATCCCTTGTTCTTCAAACCAAGTTTGAGCTCTTTTAGAGGTATGCTTGGGATCATTATCTTGTTGAAAAACAATGTCATTTTCTGGAACTCCAGATTTCTCCATGCTTTCTAATAGTCCTTGCTCCAAGATTGCCACATACTGTTCAGCATCCATCTTTCCCTCCACCTCACTCAAAACTCTCACTCCATTCCATCCTATACATCCCCATACCATTAATGAACTTCCTCCATGCTTTACTGTACCTTTGACCTCTCTAGAGATCAAGCCCATAACCGCTCTTTGCCCGAAACCACATGGCACTCCCACCAGGACCCCGAAAAATCAAGGCCAAGGAGACACCAAGATCCCCCCCATGTTCGCCTTGTGGGACCCCACCCCTGGGGGGAAGATGACAACGACCGGCAGGGCCAAGTCCACTCAGATTGGCAGGAAGACCTTCCTGTTTGGAAACACAGAAAAGGAAGAGTTAAGGAACTCGAAGGAAAAGGCAGCAAAACCCCACCGGGAAACCGCAAAAGCCCTGAAGGAGTGGGGCCTAGGATACGAGAAAGACTCCCCACAGCTCCCCACCCTCATCAACGCACTCTACGAATTCGCTTTCCACGCTCCTGGCATATCGCTGCTCTTCACAGAGGTCCTATGCGCACTGGCTGGCGCCATGGAATTCGCGCACGAGAACAACTCCCACGCCCCCCCTCCCCCCCTGCCACCCCTCGATGCCCAAGTCCAGCAAATCCTAGAGGCTGTCACCGCCCAGGACAGCAAAATCGACACCCTCACCCTACTCTGGGAACAAATGAGGGTCAAAAAATCAACACCAGTCAACTGAGGAAACCGCCAAGCTAACCGCACAAGCTAAAGACTCCATCCACTCCCTCACCTCCCAACCCCCACCACCAAACCCAGATAACAGACTATATGCAGCAGCCGCAAGATCAGGAATAAACAAGCACCAGGACGAGGCTCTCGCTAAAAGCGAGGCCAAGCTCCGACAGGTCGTCCTCAAATGCACAAACGAAAACACCTTCACCCTCTCGGAAAAGGAACTCGTAGAAAAAGCCAACATAGCCATCGACGGCGCCGCTACGTCAACAAACGACCCCCCTCCCCCCCCCTCATGAAGTGCCTCAGCGTCAGACAGTTCAAAAACGAGACGTTCATCCTGGAACTGGACAGACGAGAGAGCACAGACTGGTTAAAAAAGGACCAAAACAAGGGAGCGTTTCTCAACCGCTTTGGTACTGACACATCCATCCTAGACTCCTCTTACCGCACCCTCGTTGAATTCGTACCCATATCCCTAGATGCAGACTCACAACCAACTTACAGATCCATAGAACACAGCTCCGACTTGCCCCACAATGCCATAAGTAGAATCACATGGGTCAAACAGCCCAACCTCAGAAAACAGGGACAAAAGGTGGCACATGCGGTGATCACACTATTCACCATTGAAGCAGCCAACAGAGCTATCCACAACGGACTCAACATAGAAGGGAAAAAGGTCCACACTCATCGCATGCACCTGGAACCAGCCCGCTGCTACAAGTGCCAAAGACTAGGAGGCCACTACACCAAGGACTGCCCCTCCGACCATGAAACATGCGGTACATGCGGGAACCCTGCGCACACCACACACAAATGCGCGGTCACAGACCAAACCCAACACTTCTGCATAAATTGCAAGGAAAAGGGCCACGCATCATGGGACCAAGAATGCAAATCATTCGCAGCCACAAGGGAAAAACTAATAGCACACTGTAGGAGGTTGAGCCCTCCTACGGTTATACAGCTCCCTTTTTGGTCCATTCAAGCGTTCACTCAATCGTCCATCGCGTCTACAGTCCATCCGGGTAGGTTTATTTTGTATTTTGTTCGTTTCTTGTTTTTCCAAGTTCATTTGTACAATCCGCCCGTTTTTCCAAGTTCGTTTGTACAATCCGCCTGTTTATCCGTGTCCGGATTGCGTCAGTCCGGTACTGGATTCGAATCATCCGGACTGGACAGTTTTAGATTGTATGTTCCCTGGGTGCCGATTGGCCTCGGATTTGTTTCATCTCGTAGATAGAAGTCTACGGGCGTACCTGGGACTATAAAACTGGTGTACTCGTGCTTCTGAATATTATCAATTTATCTTCCCATCATCTTTGTCTTTCCCTGAGTTCTTGTCAGTCCGACTATTGTTTTATTCGTTTGTTTTCCCTCCATTTGAGGGATTCTTCACTCAGGTCCGTATCTCAGGCTGCTGCCATCTGACACCCTCCCTTGGGTCAAGTACACTCGCACTCATTTTCATAGATCCTTTTCCATCCCGGAAAGGATCGTTGTTTTACAGCGCAACAAAGATCACTCCTTCAAATACTTCCCCATTGCCAGTGACCCATCTACGTGGATAACGGACGACCTCACCACCCCAGATAACCCCTCCCCCCCCACCACATGGACCCCCAACCCCCCCCGAGGCCTCAGACCTGGGCAGACCTAAGGAAGGAAGACGAAAGGAGAAGAGAACTGGAGCAGGAGCGCTTGAACCTGATCGCCATGATGAACAGACCCCCTGCCCCACCCACTCAAAGGAGGAAGATACCCAGAAAAATGAAACCGACTACTACAGATGCCATGCAAGGGCGACTAGACAGCTTCCTGGCCTCATCAGCGACTAGTCGACACCCCCCGCCAATCATCGGTACAATCAACTGGGGCAACGCCAGTGCCTTCGACAATGAAGACGGTTTGGATGAAGACAACAGCCTCGACTCCAAACCCCAACCCGAGACTTCCCCGAGGACACCACCGCATCCCACTCATGAATGACGCACCCAACCCAAACCCAAACCCAACCGCAAGGCGACACCAACTGCGGATATGGCAACAAAACTCTCACCTCAACATTGTCGAAGTGTGTCGTCATTTACCCACCCACCCACAATGGCCCCAATGCCCCCCGAACCCGCTCGATCATTCTCATAAACAAAGCTATCTTGATGGAACGCTGGAACACCATTCCCATCAAATCCCCAGACATCACGGCAATCGAAATACGAGGCGACTTTGGAAAAGTACAAGTCTACAACGTCTATAACGACAGCACTCACTCCGACACCCTCAACCTCCTCTGTTACGCACCACTTCAGACCCCTTTCTTTTCTCGGTCACGTGACCCATCACATGACCCGGGCCCAGACCATGACATCATATGACGTCATACCTCATGGCCAGTGCCCCCTTTTAATCTCCGTTAACCCTGGTGGGAACTATCTCACAGTCGTGTACTTTAGTCTACTCATGTATAGTAGTTTATCCCACGGACCCTATGGTCCGTGCACATCCCTCTGTACTATATAAACACAAGGGTCTCAGCTGGCGTCCCCAGCTTTGACCACTTGTCTTCCTGCTACCTTATGGGTGATTAGTGCGCGTGAGCTCGCCGTCTCCTTCCTCTTACCTCGCCAGGCTCGGTAATAGCCTGTGAAGCCGAGGCCGGTGGTGTGTACTCATTCGGGTTCGCAACACTTGGTCAAAGCTATTTACACCGCCCTCGGGTGAACGAAGCGTCTTGTCGCTGAAGATATCGAGATCAGGTGAGCGTTTATCCCCATCAGAAGACCGGATCAAGAAAGAAAGCAAATCCGTCGCATATGGTTGCCGGGCCCAGGCAGAAGGGACATAGCGCAGAGGCACCACGTGACGGGCCTGGGCATAACACCCTTATCAGTTTGCATACACGGTCGTCTGCCGTATAAATAAAGATAAAGTTGCTTTTGTCGATAGTGCACTACGACATAATCCCTGTGGTTTGGGGTTACCAGGTTCGCGGAACACCTGTGACGTCCGTCGTCAGCGCACGATACGCGTACGACACCTCTTGTTATCGAGAGTCTACCCCTTTTGACGGAACCTACGCCGTCCAAATCAAGCTGTCGAAGAAGATTTAGCTGCCAGTGGTCTTCCCTTCCTCACCTCATCCGACCTCTTCCCCCGCAAGCGTCCCCAGACGTCGGTTGAAAGATACCGGCGAGTAAGGACTGTCAGGATTTCAAAATTTCTCTATATGAAGGATCGGTGCCTGGTTCTCCGGAACAGGCATATTCACAACTCCGCAAGTCCCCCAGTTTTGAGGGCTTGCTTGAAGCACTTCCACAAGTATCCGAGGAGCCTTACCGGCTCAAATTTAAACAAAGACAAACCGCTCCCCCGCCACAAGAAACGATGTCGTCATCATCGCTAAGCAATGACGATCTGAAGGCGCTCCTCACGGCCCTTCTCAAGGAAAAGGAGGACAGCCCCTCCGCCATCACTAAAAAGGTCGCCGACCCCGGCAAGTGGGATGGCACGAGAGACAAATTTCGGGTGTGGTTCACCCAAATCACTGTCTGGGTCTCGCTCCAAAATTGGGGCTCGGATAAACTCCGGACCGTAGCGGTCCTCTCTCGAATGGAGGGTCAAGCCGCCTCCTACGCACGGCTCAAATTAGAGGAGTACTGCAACTCCGAAATCGCAGATGCAACTGGCCCGACGGGGAAATCATTGGGCTACCCCCGCGGAGACGAAGCATGGCCCGATTGGAAGGGACTCCAAAAAGAGATCAAGAACCACTTCCAGATCGACGTGCTCGCGCACGAATCACTGCAGAAGCTTAACCAGCTGAAGCAGCAAGGCCGACCGATAGATGAGTTCCTCCAGCAATTTGAGGTTCTTTTTAAGGAATCCGAGATCGACAACGGTCACGGAATCGAAATTCTCAAGCGAGCAGTGGACGCTCGCGTGTACATGCAGGTCCACCTACACATGTCGGTAGAAGACGACATTTTCGAGTTGATCGACGCCTACAGAAAAGTGGGTCGATCTTTCGAATCCGCGGAGATCGAACGCGGGTTCCAACCAAGGCGCTATGGCGGGGCGCAACGCTACAACCTGCCCAAAGGACCACCGCCTAACCAGCGGTTCACACAATATGGGACGCAACCTGGAAGGGGGGCTCCCATGGAAATCGGAGCTGTGCAGGGCTCACCCGAGACCCGCACATGCTTTAACTGTGGTAAACCAGGCCACATTCGACGGGACTGCCAGCTCCCGAAGAAACTGTATAATCCGGCACAAGACAAGAACCGAGCGCCGGTTCAAAATATGCGCCAAGTATGGGTACCCGATAAGGACGGGTACTACACCGAGACGTGGGCGGTTGTCTCCGAAACCCCGCCCGAAACCAAGGCCCGCGCGGCAACGTCCTCCCGACAGGACTATATGTCAGACGAAGCTCGTGCCTATTGGGCCGATGTCTTCGAAACCGAAGCCCGGACCAAAGCGGCCGAGGCTTTAAAAGGAAGCAGCTAGTCGACGGTAGGGTGTCGCCTAGCAAGCTGGAAAAAATAAACGAAAAAAGAATAAAAATGGAAAACATCAAAAAAATAGTTACTGCGCATTTGGACTGCGGTTCTCCCGTTGAAAGTTCTGTACAATTAAGATCTGGTTTCGAGCTGACGAGCGCGGCATTATCTAATCATGTACAAGTAAGTAGACCGGACTCCGGGCGCGCCGGTACAAGAGTGGTAGGCGTAGACGACTCGTTGACCGTGCTCAAGGGAGAAATCCCCGTAGCTGGCACTGAGCCTGTAGCTGAACTTTCGGAGTGCACCGACGGAGATTTCCCGGTTAGGACGATCAGCCAGGTGCTGAAAACTCTAATAGATTCTGATACGTCCATAGGGGGGTCTCTTCGGAGCTCGGCGCTGGACTCTAAAATTAGCGTGCTTAATTCCCTTTTTAAGAATGATTGTGCTGACCTTAACCTTAACAAAATCCCTACTCAAGAAATGATCAGTGGAGGCAAATTCACGGTGGACATTGCCGTCCTCTTCTCCACGGGTAACACACAAAAAGATGATAATATAAAAGCACTAATTGACAGCGGCGCCATCAACACCTTTATCGACCGCAAATGGTGCACCAAAAACAACGTTAACTTAATCCCCCTTGTACAGCAGATCCAAGTATTTAATGCCGATGGTACACCGGGCAAAGCCGGTAAAGTAACTCACCGAGTAGAACTCGTTGCAGCGTTGCAGGACCATCATAAAAAGATCAACGCCTTTGTCGTCGAGCTGGGCGCGAATCAAATGATCATCGGATACGACTGGCTCGCCCGCCATAACCCCACCATCGACTGGGTCGAAAAGAAGATCGACTTCACCCGCTGCACCGAAGACTGCGACAACTACAGGCGGCAGCGGAATGGATACTTCGGCTTCAAACTCCGCGTCATTGAAGACGGGGTAGCCGAGAAGGTCCCGGCGGCCTATCACGATTTTCTTGACGTTTTTTCGGAGCAGGAATCCAATCGCATGCCCTTGCGGAAACATTGGGATCACGCCATCGATCTCAAGCCCGACTTCGTTCCAAGGAAGGGGAGAGTTATTCCTCTATCCGACATGGAGTTGGAAGAAGTACGGACTTTTATCGACAAGGAAGTCAAGAAGGGCTACCTCCGACCGAGCAAGTCTCCCCAAACATCCCCAGTATTCTTCATCCCGAAGAAGGACGGTAAAAAACGTCTTGTCATGGACTACCGCTATTTAAATGAAGGAACAATCAAAAACGCCTACCCCCTGCCGCTAATTTCACAGCTCATCGATCACCTCAAAGATGCGGACATGTTCACAGCAATGGACCTACGCTGGGGATATAACAATGTTCGCATCAAAGAAGGCGACGAATGGAAAGCAGCGTTTGTAACGCCAATAGGGGCCTACGAGCCAACGGTCATGTACTTCGGCCTTACTAACTCCCCCCCCACTTTCCAGAATATGATGAACGATATTTTCTCCGATCAATACGCGTTCCTCATTATCTATATGGACGACATGATGATATTCACCAAGAAAAAGACAAAAGAAGAGCACGAAGCGCTGGTCCGCGAAGTACTACAACGTCTCAGAGAGAACGACTTATATATCAAACCCGAAAAATGTGCATTCTCCAAGGACAAGGTTGAATTCCTTGGAATGAATGTCTCCAAGAACGGCGTCGAAATGCAAGAAAAGAAAACTCAAGCCATTGCAGATTGGCCGGAACCAACACGCCTAAAACAAGTCCAAGCATTCTTGGGCTTATGTAACTATTACCGTAAATTTATTGACCAATTCGCAGAAATCGCGAGGCCGCTGAACGACCTTACCAAAAAGGACACCCCTTTCCAATGGGGTGATACCGAACGAGCGGCCTTCCTCGCTCTCAAAAAGAAATTTATGGAAGCACCTCTACTCGCGTACCCGGATAGTACGCGACAAATGTGCATCGAAATGGATGCCTCGGACATTGCAACCGGAGCAATCCTCTGGCAGGAATGCAAAGATGGCCAATGGCGTCCATGCGCTTTTCTATCCCATTCCTTCGATGCAACCGAACGCAACTACCCCATCTACGACAAAGAATTGATGGCGGTCATTCGAGCACTCGAAGAATGGAGACACTATCTAATCGGACGAGAACGATTCGAGGTCTGGACAGACCATAAAAACCTGGAGTATTGGAAAAAGCCTCAGACCCTCTCGGGGCGACAAGCACGTTGGCACGCCCTCCTCCAGGAGTTCAACCTCGAATTCGTCTATCGTCCCGGCTCCCTAAACCGCACCGATCCCCTCTCCCGCCAGCCTGATCACGGTGACGCGGTCGAGAATCTCAATAAAGACGTCACGGTGCTACCAGCCGAGCTGTTTATAAAGAATGTTACTTTAGAATCTCCGTTACTACAAAAAATACAAAAAGAATCACAAAAAATAAATGACGTTCTTAATTATACGTACGATACCGAGCAGGAGGTATACCTTCACGATTTTACCGGCCGGATATACGTTCCACCTTCAATCCATGCCGAGATCCTGAAAACATGCCACGACGACCCCTTGGGGGGTCACAACGGGCAGGCCCGTACATACCATACCATAAACTGTTTCTTTATTTGGCCACAAATGCGAAAGGACATCATTTCTTATGTAAACCACTGCTACACGTGCGCCCTCACGAAGGGTTCGTCTAAAGCACCGGCAGGAAAAATCATACCCCTCCCCGCTGCTTCTCACCCTTGGGAGGATATCTCCATAGACTTCGTGACTGGGCTACCGAAAGTCGACAAGTTCGACTCCGTTTGTGTCATCGTAGACCGATTTTCCAAAGAAGTTATTTACGTGCCTTGCACCAAGACAATTTCCTCTCTCGAATTAGCTAAACTATTCTGTGACCACGTATGGTCACAGCATGGCATTCCCCGCACGATAGTATCAGATTGGGGCCCGCAATTTGTGTCATCTTTCACGACCGAGTTGTGTAAACTATTGGGCATAGAACAAAAGCTTTCCACGGCTTATCATCCGCAAATGGACGGACAAACCGAACGGATCAACAGAGAAATGGAACAATATCTGAGGGCATACGTCGCCAAAAAGCAGGATAAATGGTTAGACTACCTCAAGCTGGCTCAGTTCCATCACAACAACTCTCTCTCTACATCCATCGGATCCTCCCCGTTCGCCGTAACCCGAAATTACTCCCCCCGGATGGGTTTCGAAGGAACTTCGGACACGTTGGCCGGAAGCTTCCATGCAGACACGGGACGTGCGCACCTCGAGGTGCAACAAGCACTAGAGTATACACGAGAAAAAATGACTCGTAACCAAGGATCTGCCAGATCGGATGCCCCGGAATACGCTCCCGGAGATCAAGTATGGCTTAGTATGGACAATTTGAAATTGCCGTACACTGCCCGTAAATTAACCCAGCGATGGCTCGGGCCTTTCGAGGTAAAGCGAACCCTCCCTAACGCAGTCGAACTGTGCCTCCCCACATCCTTCAGGATTCACCCGGTAGTGAACATCTCGAAGGTGAAACCTTACCGATCCCCGCTGCCAGGTCAGCCAATTTCCCGCCCTGATGCGGTCGAGATCTCGGAAGAAGGTCACCCAGAGTATGAGGTTGAGGCAGTCATAGCCTCCCACCTGAAGCGTGGGAAATTGGAATATCGGGTTCGCTGGAAAGGTTATAACGAAACCGACGACACGTGGGAACCGGCTTCCCACCTTGACAATGCACGTGACGCGGTCGATACCTTCCACCACGACCACCCCTCCGCCCCTCACCCACTGCGTGGTCTCTCCTTGACGGAGATGAATCGCCTTTTCGCTGTTTATGGCCCTGAAGCCGGTACTCCATTTGCAACGACTCGTCTGGAACTTGAGTCATAGCAAAGGGGGGTAATGTTATGCACCACTTCAGACCCCTTTCTTTTCTCAGTCACGTGACCCGTCACATGACCCAGGCCCAGACCATGACATCATATGACATCATACCTCATGGCCAGCGCCCCCTTTTAATCTCCGTTAACCCTGGTGGGAACTATCTCACAGTCGTGTACTTTAGTCTACTCATGTATAGTAGTTTATCCCACGGACCCTATGGTCCGTGCGCATCCCTCTGTACTATATAAACACAAGGGTCTCAGCTGGCGTCCCCAGCTTTGACCACTTGTCTTCCCGCTACCTTACGGGTGATTAGTGCGCGTGAGCTCGCCGTCTCCTTCCTCTTACCTCGCCAGGCTCGGTAATAGCCTGTGAAGCCGAGGCCAGTGGTGTGTACTCATTCGGGTTTGCAACATCCTCGACCGACACTTCTCGCAAACCCACCACGAGGACAATGGAGAAACGGGAGGAGTTATCCTAATGGGCGATTTCAACCGCCACCACCCCCTATGGGACCACCCAGACAACCACCACCTCTTCACCAAAGCAAACGACACTGCTGCTCAACCCCTCCTAGACATCATTGCCACATACAATCTCACTATGGCCCTCCCCCCTGGCATCCCCACCCTACGCTCTTCCTCCACAGGCAATCTTACAAGACCCGACAACATTTTCTGCACAGAACACCTCATGAACGCGCTAGTAAGCTGCTCGGTCAACGAGGGACTGATGCCCACCAACACCGACCACTTCCCCATCATATCCGAGTTTTCCTTCTCCCTAGAATCTGCTAACCCCCCTCCCAGACACAACTTCAGGTCCGTTGACTGGGAGAAATTCCAGAAAACCCTCAACCGACGCCTAGAGGACCTCGTCAGAGAAGACCCCATCACATTAGCTGATGAAGCTCAGGAATGGTTCGCCACCCTCACTAGTGCTATCCAACTCACGATCGATGACATCATGCTGCTAACCAAACTGTCCCCATTCGCCAAACGATGGTGGAACCCTGAATTGGAATCAGAGAAACACCTGCTAAGGAAAATCACATACAGAGCCAAAGCGCACCACCACATCCGGCAAGACCCAGTTCATAGGGAGCTGTCAACGGCCTGCACACACTTCGCAAAGATGATCTCTGAGGCTAAACATGCTCACTGGAATGAATATTTAGAGGACACTGACGCCTCCTCGATATGGCAGGTACACAAATACCTCATGGAAGAACCATCTGACCGAGTCGTATCAAGAATCCCAAACCTGAGACGCTTCCCAATGCAGCCCACCTCCAAAGAACAATCTAGCAGGGAGAAAAGCGAATTGCTCTACGAAATGTTCTTCAAACCCTGCCCTATCAACGGCCCAGCCCTCCCGCAAGAGGAATACCCAGAACCAGTATGCCCATTCACTAACATCACTGACGAACAGATACACCATGCCATCAAATGACTGTCGCCGTTCAAGGCACCAGGCCCAAATGGGGTATGCAACATCGTATTTTGCAAGAACGCGGAAAGCATTGTCCCGCACCTAGGCCCCATCTACCGGGCCACCTTCAGCCTCAACTTCTACCCCGAATAATGGAAGCTCTCATCCACCATAGTACTCCGCAAACCCGGCCGCCCAGACTACTCACTCCTTAAAGCATACAGACCAATCGCGCTGCTGGACACCATGGCGAAAATCCTATCAGCCTGCGTAGCAGACGACATCACCTACCTCGCGGAACACCACAGCCTCCTACCAACAACACACTTCGGGGGACGCCCAGGGCGATCCTCCGTTGACTCTCTTCACCTACTCACGAAATTCACTTATGATGCATGGGCGCGGCCCACTGACCATTTCATTTCCATGCTTTTTCTAGACGTCAAAGCGGCCTTCCCAAGTGTCATAGTGAAGAAACTAGTCCACAACATGAGAAAAAGAGGTATCCCCCAGGAGTACACCAAGTGGTACACTCACTGCCTCCAAGGGTGCCACACCACACTGACATTCAACGACTACACATCCCTGCCTTTCCAGATCCCGATCGGACTTGACCAAGGCTGCCCACTGTCACCCATCGCCTTCCTCTTCTACAACGCAGACCTCATTGCCGTGGCAGAAAATGACCCGGATGTTCTCAGCCTCGGATTCATCGATGACACAGCGTTTGCAGCAAGGGGACGCTCATTCGAA
Source organism: Pulveroboletus ridleyi (assembly GCA_038089355.1). Classification (NCBI taxonomy): domain Eukaryota; kingdom Fungi; phylum Basidiomycota; class Agaricomycetes; order Boletales; family Boletaceae; genus Pulveroboletus; species Pulveroboletus ridleyi. The sequence goes on along the minus strand of JBBPKS010000153.1, from coordinate 3,431 downwards.
GAAGCAAACCAAAAGCTAAAAGAAGTGATGGAGAGGGAAGGGGGAGCGCTAGACTGGGGTAAGGACCACCACGCTGACTTTGAGCTTGACAAAACTGTGCTCCTCTGCGCCTCACGACAGCAGTGTCCAGACCCGCTATGCCCAGGCAAAATCACCCCCACACCACGCCCAGCCATCACCATACAAGGGCATATGATAGAACCAGCAACCAGTTACAAATTTCTAGGTATCGTAGTCGACGACGAGTTACGGTTTAAACAGCACGCCACATACGCCATCTCAAAAGGCACAACATACATACTAGCCACCAATAGAATAACTAAAACCACGAAAGGCATAAAAGCAAAAATGGCCAAAAAACTATACGAAGGGGTAGTAATACCGAAAATGCTTTACGGCGTAGATGTATGGGGAGCTCACATGCTGGAAAGAGGGCGAAGCAGGAAGGACGGAGGATGGGGGGCTCGAGGCTTCGCACGTAGGATGGAATCAATACAACGCACAGCGGTAATACACATCCTGGGAGGCATGCACACAACAGCCTCTGATACCCTCTTCGCTCACGCTAACCTCACCCCGGTACTGCTACTAATAAGAAGACTCTGCAGCAATGCTTGACAGAACCTATTTATTTCCTTTTCTTGTCATTTTCCTTTATCTTATCTTATCGTCACAGGATGATCTTATCTCATCTAGATCAAGGTAGATCCTTCTAGATCATTCCATTATGTCATAGGCCAGACCATGATGCTATTCCATTCCTAACTTATTCAGCCATCATATTTAAGGTTAAGTTCCGATCATTATTTAATATCCGTTAGTAACAGCCCTCAGCCCGAGATACAGGGTTTACCTAGGGTTTTGTGCTTATTCAGTAGTATATAGTTGTAGCACTCGCCTGTAGATTAGGCTCGTGCTTGATATTCTCATCCTTTCGCTCTCATTCCCAGAGTGGAGGCCTGGACGTCCTTTGGCATACTTTATGCTTTAGGTTAGTTCCTGACAATGCTGCTCTCCACATTGCCTCCCTACCCGCATCCCACCCCTTATACGACCAAGCCAAATCCACTTTCCGACACTGCAAACGCCACAAGTCTCCCCTGCACAGACTCACCAACACATTCAACCTTGACCCCCACAAAACGGAGAACATCGCCCCCACACGCCTCAACACCAAATGGAAACCTGCCACCACCACCAAAATCGCAGAAGACAAAGACAAAGCGCTAATTCAGGACATCGAAGTGGAAGCCACTCACGACATCTGCCTATACTCAGACGGATCAGGATACAACGGAAGGATCGGAGGAGCAGCAGTTCTGAGGAAGGGAGGGACGAAGTTGGACGAGTTGAGGTTTGAGCTGGGACCGGAAGACGACCACACGGTCTATGAAGGAGAAGTGGTAGGAATGGTACTGGCAGTGGAGCTGCTTAGAAGATACAGGGGTAGGGTCAACTCCGTCTCGCTGGGGCTGGACAACAAAGCGGCAATCATAGCCATGGCCAACTTCAGATCAGGCCCAGGTCATTACCTCATGGATGCATTCCACAATGACGTCCAGGAGGCACTCAAACTCCATGACATACGCATGCTGGAGATACGATGGACACCAGGACACCAGGGCATCCCAGGCAACGAAGAAGCAGACGAGGCCGCCAAACTCACAGCAAAAGGAAGAGGTAGCACACCCCACCTACTACCCACCACCCTTCGCACATCACGCTATCGGGCATGAACGCTTCCCCGAAGCAAATCGGCGGCCAAACAAAAAATACAAAAGGAGATAAAGACACTCTACCACGACATATTCAAGTGATCACCTCGTGCATACACCCTCCTGGCCATCGACGCATCGCTCCCCTCCACCCGATTCCTCCAATACACTGACAAACTCCCCCGTCGCCATGCCGCAGCGCTCTTCCAGCTCCGAGCCAACCATGCCCCTCTCAACCGGCACCTGTTCAGAATAAAGAAATCAGCCTCCCCATCCTGCCCACATTGCCCAGGCCGAAATGAAACCGTTTTCCATGTCCTTATGCACTGTCCAAAATACTCCTCGCAATGAGACTGGCTATGCAGCGACACCCGTGGACAGTCAAGACAGATATCAAACCTTCTCAGCAATGAGAAATGCTTCAAGCACACCCTTCGTTGTAAAGTTCCTAAAACCGGTTACAGGTACTCGGAAGTGAGATACCCTCGTCCGGCGCTTTGGGAAAGTGTCAGTGGGGATGAGGTCAGTTCGTCCCAAGGGACTCTACCAAGGGGAAATGTCAGACAGGAAGTCGTGTGGTTCGTACCAACAGTCCGGGGGAGGTGCAGGGGGTGCAACCCGAGACTCCAAGTCGGTGAGGCGTCGGTCAGTTTTAGTTGTGCTCGCGAGGAGAGCCACAAAACGGTGAAACGGTAAGACGGCGGTGAGATGGTGATCAGGCAGTTCTTCCTTCTAGTCCAAATGGGAGATGTCCCTTCATACATTCTGTACCTACTTTTTATAGTCCGGAATTGCCCGAGACTTGTAAGTGAGATAATTATGTACGAAAAAGGGGGGAGGAACAAATGTAAACAAGAAATGCTCGCCCAGTCCAGCACCAGTCGATAACCGTTGTACCATTAGTGCTCAGGTCCATACCAGTTTGCAAGACCAGTCTGGTCCAGTCTGCTTTCGGTCCAGCTCGTCGACCAATCTCGCAGTGCACATGCTAGACTGGGTAGAGCTAAGTAAGGAAAGTGAGTAAGGGTTGGAAGAATATAACTAATCGCAATAATAGTGGGGAATACCACCGTAGAAAGCATTAGAGCTCTACATCATTTCCTCCACAGCACAGGCCACTTCACGACCATATTTGGCAACCTGTCCCCGCCCCAGAACACACCTGCAGACCAATGAACAACCCACCACCCCCAGGAGAGGTAATGATGAGAAACGAGGATATCCCCCACGTTCAGGATCCAACCATCCGCTACAAGCCCCATACAGGCTTAAGCTCAACACTGAGCTGATTCCATATGCGTACCATCACCTTACAGTAGACACACGACATAGTTACAAACCCGAATGTACTGTCCAACATGGGCAATGCCCACTGGACAATAAACAGGGAAAAAAAAAAAAAAAATCAAGCCTTCACCTGCCCTTTTCCACACATACTCTTGTCCATCTGACCCAATCCTATTGATTTTGGTTTCATCTGACCATATTACTCTCTTCCAATCCTCCACAGTCCAATGTTGGTGCTTGAGAGCAAAGGCTAATCTTCTTTTTTTGTGACTCTTAGAAAGAAGAGGTTTTTTCTTCTTTACCACAGCTTTCAAAGAGGCTTCTTTGAGGGTATTCCTGACTGTCTGAGGGCAGATAGGAGTATCAAGAATGCCATTGATGAATTTAGTGGCCTGAACAGCATTTTTGGCCTTGCCAGTAATAATTTGT
>JBBPKS010000152.1:0-19675 GCA_038089355.1 Pulveroboletus ridleyi | reverse complement strand
AGTAGAACATAGGTCTTACTAATAGTCCGGAGTGCGGATGCTAGGTATACCAGAGCTGTGCTCCTAAGCGGGCACAGGGACAGAGAGTGAACTGGGGCGAAGCTAATGGCTATGTACTATAAGCAAAGAATGGAGCGTAACACTAAGAACAAGGAATGCTAAATATGGAGGGTCCGGGGTGTCAGGGATGCAGACCCATCGAGAACGCACCAGAGGTCACAGGAAAGGTGTCCGGAGTTGTCCAGAGTTAAGTCTGGAGTACCGGATTCGACGGATATGACATTAATGGAGATTAAAGGGGCATGCCAGCCATAAGGCATGACGTCATATGATGTCATGGTCTGGACCTGGGTCATGTGACTGGTCATGTGACTGAGAAAAGAAAGGGGCTGAAGTGGTTTGTAACACCTCCCCCATTAGCATCATCATAGTGAATGTGAGGCATGTTGTATGCTGCAATGGCCTCACTGAATCACTGGAGGAGGGTTGAATCCCTTGGGACTGTTGTGAACAGCTCGTCGCATTCACCGAGAAACTGAACCTAACTATTAGCTGGACCAAACCATAACCCTAGAGAGAGAAAGCTGATGACAGAGTTACCCGGCAGAAAGAAGGAATGTCCATATCAGTGGCTAGCTGGAGCAGGAACCATCGTAGAGTCTTCATGAGGGACAAGAGATGAGGCCTTAAGGCCAAGCCCTTAGCAGACAGAGGAGGAGCCAATCGACAAAGGGCGGCTAAAGCTGGGGTTCCCGGCTTTAGGCCACTTGCCTTATATATTGCCTAGGTCTGTGCACAGACCAAGCAGTACACTACTATACATGGTAAGGAATGTACTACGGTAAGTGTAATAATGGGAATGGAGGATGGTGATTAAAGAGGTCAGGCTACAAGGAGGCGAGCCCTGAGGTCTAGATCGTAGTCCTAGGAGATGGGATTGGAGATCCAAGGATCGGGATCAAGATCCAATATATACTAATGGATACAGGGGGAGATTAGATCAGATCAGGAGATCTAGGAGGTGGCAGGATTGCCATGGAGATCTGATGGAGATAGAGAGTCTAGGGTAGTCTAGGGTTTGCCATGTGGCAACCTTGAGGCATGATGTTATAGATGATGTCAGGGTCTGGACTCATCATATGACTGGTCATGTGATCAGCCTCATAGAGGTCATGTGATGTAATGAATGTGAGGTGAAGGAAAGTGAAGAGAAAGAAGTGTGGGAATAAAGTTAGGTGCAAGGGGATTCATAACAGGGACACTGGGATGGGCAATCAAGGGAGGCATGTCCTCTGGGGAAACCTCGATCCAACAAGCCTCCTGCTTGTATCACTCTAAGGAGCAGCCAAGAGACTCATTGGTGACCTTGGCCCTGAGGTCAGCCCTCAAAGGACCATAGAGGTCCCAGGTGGTGGCATTCTCGTTGCTTCCAGCAAATTCAATGTGCTCGAGCATTTCTTGAGTGCTGTAAAACACTAATCCTATCCAGAGTGGATAAGGACTAGAAAAAGAAAAGGGTGTGAGTATAAACTTGACCCAAGGGAGAGGGACAGGAAAGACAGGCTGAAGTGAGTAGAGAACCTAGGCAGCTCTCTTCTCAGACAGACAGAAAGTGGAGGGAAAGAAAAGATGCAGAAAGATCTATTCTGAGGTGTGATATACCCATTTTATAGTCCCAGGAATGCCCATGGACTTCTATTTACACGATCTAACTAATCCGGGACCAGTCAGTGCCCAGCGGGTATGTAAGCTAAAAATATCTGGACTGGATCGACATGGATCTGGTACTGGATGAACGCGATCCAGACCTGGATGAACAGGCAGATCTTACAGATGAAGCTGGGAGAATAGAGAAATGAATGGGATATGAAAAGGACCTACCTGGATGGACAATGGATGCTTGAATGGATGCTTGAATGAATGAAAAGAAGGACCTGCAACCATAGGAGGTCTTGACCTCCTACAGTGCATTGATGAGCCCATTGTATGGTGTTGTCAGCAATGTGGGGGGTGACCCCATTAGCAGCTAGGTAAGCTGCAATGTCTGTAAGGGTGGCTCCCTTGTGGAAGCCACTGGCCTAGGTGGACTTTCATCCCTGAGCATGTCCAACCTTGGCCCAGTTGAGGAAAGACTTGTACCACCCAGGTACAACGAAGAGGCGGGTGAGGCTGCACTGCCACACTATATGGTCGACATGCCCTCAGGGCATGGGCATGAGTCGGTCCATGAGGAGGAGACCCCTCATCTGGCGTCAAGTGGGAGCATTCATATCAGGAACAACACAAACAACTCAAAGTGAGAAGTAAGTGAGGCCGAAACCATGGAACAGACTAAGGTGTGGCAATAGGCACACACGCAGAGAATGAGCCACAGTGATGAGAATTCCAAGAACGAAGGCTAATTACAGGATATGTACTACTTATATAGGTAATGCTAACCCTAATGCCTGCTAAGCCCTAAGCAACAATCGAGATCTGGTTAAGATCTGAATGAAGCCCTTGACCCGGTATTGCTGATGGATCAATGATCTATGGATATAAATAGGTTAATGCGATCGATCTACGATTGGATGTGAAATATAAGTAAGCCGGTTTGTAAGTGGCTGATAAATAGAATGGAATGATGTAATAAATATGGAATGATGTCAGAGGTTGTGTCAATAGGCTGGACCTTGACGTAGATGGAATGGAATGAGCAAATGAGGGTAGCCTAGACCCGAATTAGTGAAGTAGTGAAGGAAATGCTAAGGTAAACGATGAATTAAGGAAATGGGGTTAAAATAGGGGTGTGAATATCGTAATGTAGACATTGAGAAATCGTGGTTCTGACAATTCAGCTCTGAGTCAGGGTCATCTGGAATGACAGGGGTGCCAGTGGCCCCAGGGAAGACCTTCTGGATTGTCCAGCACTGGTTGTCAGTGGGGCACTTATGTTGCCACTGTTCAACGTAGTCGATCCATGCCCCCTCAGGGGCATCGAATGACGGAGCATTGTGAGGGAGGAGGGGTCTTTTCCCTGACAGGATGATTGGGCCTTATGGTTAGCCCTTGGAGGAGCTACCTGTGTCCTGTTCCTTTCTTCTTTTCTTTCGGACTTATCTCTCCTCACTTAGCTCTCATCATGATAAGTCCATGTTCCTTTTAGTCACATGTTCTTTTGTTCTTCCTCCTTCCATGGTGTTCTTTTGCTTACTAACTAAGCGACTTTTGCTATTGGCTCACTGACTCAACAATCAGTCAGCCACTTTGTTCTTTCATGTTCTTTCTGATTCTATACGATTACTCAGTGTTTCGTTGTTCTTGTATATAAACCCCAAGTAGATCTCCTGTACCCCAGCTTAGACCTACTTGGTATATACATCCTAACCCTCCTCTTCGTGTGTCTTCGCTCTACACCTGAGTGAGCACTTTTGCTCTCCCCTGCGTCCTGTCCCGATCACAAGGGATTGTCCTCGGTCCACCTGCTCCACTGGGAAGTCCATCGTCTGGTCCATACCAGGACGAACTGTCATATCTGCTCCGATCTCTGGACCTTTTACTCTTCTCCGTCCTCCGTAGTCCGGACTTCGTTCCTTCATACCGGACTCCGTTCTCCGAGTATCGGACTTCCTCGCCTTCCTTATTTAGTATTCCCTTTATACCTTCGTCCCTCCATTCTTTAGTTACGACCCTTAGTATCACCCCTTAGACCCTTCGCCACACCATATGCTTTCACTACGTATGCCTCTTGTCTCCATATGCTTCCCTCTTACCCGACGTACCTTACCATACGATCCTCCATTCCTCCGTCTGAACTCCGGACCGGACTTGAGTATATAAGCTTCCTGTACTCCGCTTCTGTACCTTAGTACGAATATCAAACCAGTCACCTCCCGTCTCTCGTCTGACTCCTTTCTCCCTCTCTTCTCTCTCCCTTCCTCCTACGAAATACGAGGACAGAGTCTAGGCAAGGGCGCGACACATAAGTCCTGCGCCAACGTCCTCCTAGGTACCCCCTTGTTGCTCCGAACTCCGTTCATCCCCCCTATGAACTTCGTATATTAACCTTTGGAACTCCATTCGGACTTGAGTCCGGAGGAACCGGACTTGACACGAACCCTTGACCTTGCCGTTAGCAAGGTACCTCCCCTGTCTTCGTGTCTTAGGACCCTTGCCAAGTTCGTGCTAGACCCTTCGGGATCAAGCGTAACATTTTCACACTTCAAAAAATTTATAAAGTTGTTGTATTGGGTGCTCTGCACCCTGTCCTCACTCCTTACTCACACAGATGAAATGAACTGAGTGGTTATTCATGAATGAGTATGTAGGAGTATAGTAAGAGGATTGGCCTGTCACCAGGACAGGCCTCTCCTTTTTATCTACATACAGCGCATGTGATTGCCTTGTATCACATGTGCTCCTAAGTACACAGTCAGGGGCTATTACCCCATTTAGTATCTAAGGGGCTGTTGCCCCTTACACCTAGAGTCGAATCACATCAATAACAAAATAGAACCTCACTCTGTACTTACAAAGGGTTTTTGACTAATGGGACCTCCAAGTTGTCTGAGTCGGATCCCAGAGACCAAACATCTCCGACATTTATCTCAATGAAATCTGAGACTACCTCTGAGGATAATCCCACTGTATTAGGCTCCATCATAGAGCTTGAATGGCCAGAAACAATAGCTGAGCTGGGACTTGAGTCAATTTTCATATGGCTATTGTCATTCTCTGAAGAGTCTGCCTCCAACTTCACCTGATGCTTGCCAGACTCTTTGAGATATGTCTGTGCCCATGAGAAATATTGAGCAGTTGTGACAGCTTCTGCCTTCCAGTTGTTCATGCATAGACACAGCTCTGGAAAGACAATATTAATCTCATTATAGAAAATCATCTGAACCTTGTTGGTAGCAGCTCCCAGGTTGCAGGCACAATTTCCCACTGCTTGAAACTGTGCCAGATACCACACATTTTTTTCAGGATAGCAGACACCATTTCCTTGTTCAATGTGTTGCCATCCTGGTCTTTGAGCTGTGTAAGTGAGGTAGATGACAATTTATTGTGTTTATGGGCCACTCCTTGACACTTTGCAGCTTAGGATTTCTCCCATGCCTTGAACCTTTCTTGAGTCCAGAAGTGCACATAAGAATAGTCCTTTTCGCTAAGAGGGGGGCTTGTGATGCATGCTGCTGTTGGGAGCAAAGAGCTAGAGTATGAGACTGCAAGTTGATTTGGTGTGGTGTTATATCCATCGAATCCGGGACTCCAGACTTAACTCTGGACACCTTTCCTGCGACCTCCAGTGCATTCTCGATGAGTCTGCATTTCTGACACCCTAGACCTTCTGTATTTAGCATTCCTTGTTCTTAGTGTTACGCTCCATTCTTCGCTTACAGTACATAGCCACTAGCTTTGTCCCAGTTCACCCTCTGTCCCTGTGCCCGCTTAGGAGCACAGCTCTGGTACACTTAGCATCTGCACTCCGAACTATTAGTAAGGCCTATGTTCCACTCCCATATATAAAGTCCCTGCACTTGTAGTAGATACTCCAGTTTGAATATCGACTTGGACAGTCTCCCAAGCTCACTCCAACCCCCTTGAGTCTCTAAGACTCTCTTCTGAACCATCCTCAGCCTTTGTTGCTTGCAACAAGGCCAATCCGACTTCTTCCGCCTGTTCCGAAATTACAGGACACCCCCGGAGTTGTGACAAGGGCGCACCACATACGGTGAAGCCAAGTCCTGCTCAAACTCCAGAGTTCTGGAGTTACCTCCTGGAGACCCTGGTTCTAACATGTGGGCATAGTTGGATCTGTGGAAAGGCGTAATGCACCGGTAAGCCATTGGAAGGTATCCCTTGTTGTTATCAGTGCCATAGTCAGAGTATATGCACTCCCAAAAAAATTAAACAGTACTCGTAGCTTGCCTTCAAAGCCATCAAGGCTGTGTTCTCTGCTTGTAACCTTGCATTTGCTGCCTGAAGTACTTGAATTTGCTGTTCATACTGCTTATACTTTGATGTAAACATATACCAAACACTTTTAGTAGTGGTAAAGATGAAGAACACACCTGGTTCTGAATACTTGCAGATGGTGTTGCACTCTGCACATAATGATTACATGATTGAGATAACATGTTGTCGGGAAACATTAGAGATGGAGAATTAAAACTAGAATTGATGGAGTCATTAAAAGAGAAAGGACTAAGGGCAGCATTGTTAAAGGACATTGATGTGAATGACAATAGGGATTTGGATGGAGAGTGGTATGGCCAGAGTGCATTATCTACCCTGTGTCATGCGACACACATTACTATATGTCCAGATATCTATGTCCAGTGGTCCACTAATCCCGACTAATGTTGTACTATACGAGGTTCACCTAAATATGACATAATATGGGCGAGTGTATTTAGATGCCTTCATTACCATTGACATCTGTGTCCAAGTCCATGACATTGAATGCTCCATCTATCTTGCTCATATCAACTATAAAAAAATATCTTTCTGGCTGAATAAGATCCAGCTTGAAAGTATGAGGAACCATTCCAATAACTGAGATAATGCACTCAATTTTGATAAATGTGAGGCCAGCATTGCCTATGAACTGGCAAGCCTTTAAAGTACCATATGATAGCTGTGCAAGGTTGGGGTCAAATGGTGAGAACAGATGAATGCAAGCAACATTCAAAAACTTCCAATGTTCATCCATGCCATGGTCTGAATGGGTGGCTAGTTGCATATAGTACTATACCTCAGCTGCTTGACAAGTTTGATTGTTGAGCACAACCTATTCATTTTAATTTGAACAAGTCAGTAGTAAAAGAAATCTTACCAAGACATGGCATGCAATGCGTTGATCACTGTCTGGAGATTTCTGGCTTTCAACCCATGCAGAATGGGCAACCTGACCACATGGTAAATGAAGTCGGCTCCATCGCCGGAATATTGGGGCTGGTTGTTGAAGAAACTGGTTGATCACATCATGCTCTTCATCTGACTCTTCAATGGGGTAGCGATCAGTTTTTGGAAGAAGGAAATATCTGTTTTCGGCATCTTTAGACTCTTGAGATGATAAATTTTCAGGAAGATCGAACTGAGGGAACAAGGCCTTGAGAGTGTTTGTCTGATAGCATTGAATCCCACATTGAGCAAGGTTGGAGAATGGATCAGACAGCTGTCGTATCTCTTGACCAAGATTTCCAATTGTCCATTCCATGGTCCACTGTGAAGAACAGATCAGTGCATTAACACAGGCTGCTTTAAGTGCCAGGTAGTTGGATAGGTGAACACAGGGCTGAACAAAGTGAATGCATTTAATATGCCTCTGATAATATAGAGTCTCCAATTCTTCCTCCCATTCCATGAATCATCAATGTGCTTGTGCAAGATTGTCAGGTCTGATATCATATTGTGACAAGTTGCAAAGAGTGGCAACAAATTTGCAAAAGTTCTGCCAGTACTCCTGTGGAAGCATGCCATAGAGTAATGCTGGACAAAGGTAGTATAACCAGGTGATGAACTTGGTTGCCTTGTAGAAATAATTGATCTTCTCAGCAGGATTGCATGGGACAACATCAAAACATTCAGGGAGATGTGGTTTACATGCTGCTACCAGTCAGCCATGTTCTTCCCATGTGCCATCAATAAGCACCCTCCAAGGCCATTCGGTCCAGTTGTCAGCTTGGGGATTGCAGTTGATTGTCCCATGCCAAAGATCAATAAAGAGGGAGGCCATGTTTGCATCTGTGTAGTGCATAATTTCAGAGGAGAAACACTCTGGTATACCTAGGATCTTGTCTGGTTGAAGTTCAAGGAGTATGCTTGGTCCAACAATGCCTGTCTCAAGACAGCACTCCTCATATTACCGTTTGTGAACAGATCACATGAGATACCTGAGGTTTTCAACATAGCACTGAGACGTGCCACTCTGGATCTCATATGGAGAGATATTGCTGTGATTGCAACCATCAATGTTATAGTCATCAGGGCAGAGGAGCACAGGATAGTACTGGGAGCCTCGAGGTTTCCAGCGACCTTTTAGTGAGCAGTATATCCGGCAGCCGCTCTTACCACCATGTCCAATGAGATTACTTGTGCATAGCAAACCAGGGCCATCTCTACAAGACAGGAACAAAAAGGGATAGGTGATGACAGTTTGATTCTTGGATGCATCCCAAACCTGAAGTCCTTCCTGCTGCAGGGCAGAGAGATGGTGAAAACCAGAATACAAGAATGATTGGATATAACCCAGTTTCTTCAGTCCAGGAATGATTGCACCAGGTAAAACATTCTTTTTTTGTACCAGTCATTAGGTGAGTGCTCGAGAACGATCCAGATATAAATCTAGCAATCTGACTCCTTCTTTTCATATAGCTGTGTGCCATCAATTGAAAAGATGAGAAGTATGTCGTTTTCAGTGATTCAATGATCACAACAGGCTTCAAGGTATGCAGTTCCTGTTAGAACGTCATTGAATGCATCTGGAGTACCATCAATCATAGTTCATCCAAAATCTCCTGTGTCCATTTGTCCTGATAGTGTAGCTTCTTGGCAGTAGCAGGATGACAGTAGAGTGCCTGTAATTGGGGTCCAATTGGAATATTATTAAAGACAGCATGGGGAGCTTTAACATTCCCATTCCAATAAGTGAATTGAATCTGATCATATTGGGGTTCTCTGCACTTTGGACACTCTTCTAAGTTGGCATAGAGCCCAGTAAATGCAACACAGCTCTGTGGGCACATATCACTGAGTATTGGCTCAACTTCAGTCAGGTCTGCTAATATTCTCTTGATCTTGTAGAGCAATGGGACATTTGATCCAGGGAAGCATCTCTCAATGGCTCAATGTACATATGTTTTTATATGTATCTTGTGAAGAGTGTTCAAGCACAAGGTACATCTTGAGGGCAAGCTCTATTGCTGGATCCTTAATTTCAGGAATTGATTGTAAAGGATGATGAAGGCATTTCAGGGCTTCTTCAGATAGGCTGTCTGGATTGTCCAAAGTCATGTTCCTCATTTGGCAGATGAACTGAATTTCACATAGAAGGAAGTTGAGGTGTGTGTTTTGTTTGAGGTCTAACAAATCATGATCAAGGAGGAATTCCCATTAACACTGCGAATGGTTCTGATGTGATGATGCACCAGTACCAGCTGCACCATCCTGTCTAGTCTGCCTTGGGACACCTCGATCTCATCCAGCCTCATTATAATCAGAAAACCTGTCATTGTCACCATAGGTACCATTGTCCATTTACACATCCTGCTCAAAGTCACATGAGCGATCTTGATAATCCTGTTCAGAGCCATGCTCATGGATCATGTTGCTGCCTGACACTTCTCTAGAGCTATCTGAGGGAAGACTCTGGATATCTGACTGAGTCAATGTGAGTAGATGAAAGAAAAGTGAATGACGAGCCTGATCAGCATTTGGTTGTTATAGTGTTCTCCTTTGATTATCCTGGGGGCCTGATTCACCTGAATGAGGTGGACGTCCAAAAGACTTAGCACCTGTGGGACAAGATTGAAGCTGAGCTTGATATTGCTCAGAGAGATGGGCTGATCAGATTGCTTCTCTCTTGTTCTCTCCAAATTGTTGAAGGTGTCAATATCACATCCTTTCTGATCTGAGGAGCTTTTGTCGTCCCTTACAGTACTTGTGACATATGCACCACCATTCCCTTGACATGAAGTCATTTGGACAGGAAAGAGTTTAAGTGGGGTGTACATGGTCATCATATGTGCACACTTTCTTGGTAAATCTGAATGCACGTGGTTCCTGGTGCTTAAGTATCTACTACAACTGATGGAAATCAACAAACAGCTAACTCAGTACATTACAGTACATGACTGGTAGATGGCCACAATTTCATGGTACTCAGGTAGATCCCAGTGCAGTGACTTCTCACTGGGCATCAAGGTTCAACCACCTCAGCATCTGCAAAATGACTGAAATGAAACAGGCAGTTGGGAGAACTTAGTGACTTACAGCAGCTTATGTGTGGTAAGTGAACACCTTTCATTGGTGGAGACATAGAGATTTCATATAGATGATAATCAGACAGCTCAGGTGCAATCATGTAGCAGCTTAGATAGAGATATCATGACATGATGTGATTACAAAACTATGATTATTACAATGCATTGCTACAAGCCTGCTGGATGCTACTATACTTCAACATAGTTCTATAGATGTTCCTGAGAGACCATGTGGTACCACTCCTTGTCAGAATAGTTATTTAGATAAAATTCGTTGTACTTCTCTAGGGAGATATTGGCTGTGGCCTGACAATCATGTCTATGACTGTAAATCAGAATAAGTTCCATGGCATGCATCACAGTTGTGATAGGGATCACTGCCATGTCATAGTGGGGAAGACCATCAGACCCAAGAGAATATGAGACTTAGAGCAGTGTTGGCCTAAAGAGACTATACTCAGTCATTGTGCGAGACAAACGGACTAATGGTATTACCTAAAGAGACTATACTATGAGTGATAGTTAGTACATGCACTGTAGTATCATATCATATGTGGCTTACCTCAGTCATTGTGTGAGACAAACAGACTGAGGTACTGGAACTAAGTATGAGACGTGATATACCTATGGTGCCACTGGCTGTACAAAGGGGATGAAAGAGAATAAAGGGAACAAAGGGAAGTACAAAGGCTCAAAGGCCTGGTACAGTGACAAAGCAAGAGAAAGGAAGAAAGAAAGAACTCATTGTAACTTAATACTATAATCACTGTGTGGTGCTATCAGGTCTAAGTGGTGGCTGTGTGCATGCTTGCATATTCTAACAGAGAAAAATTCCATCATAACTTGTACATCTTCGTGATGTTATTGGGTTCACCAAATACCTCAAAGAATTCAACATAGAGTAAAGACTCCTGCAGGGAAGTAGGGGGCACACTACTCTTTGTCTCATGGAAGGCAAAGATGATGTGGACTTGGGACATGAGAGAAAGAGCTAATGGAGAACTTGATTGATAAAGGTAACATGTGCCAGATTAAAAGGCCTTACCTTTGTCATTGAGGAGTAAAATCATATCACACTTGCTGAACAGGAACTCCTGAGATGGAGGCAAAGCCTGTATAAGTTGGCTGGGCATGATCTTTGTTCTATTGAACCTTGAGAAAAGCTGGAGTTGGAATGTGTTCCAAATGTTGAATGTATCTACAGGGAAGGATGAAAGGCTGAGATGTGAAATGAAGTGATCAAGAGACCACTCAAAGTGGGGTAGCTGGTACATCGAGGAGACCCACTTAAGTGATTTGTTTCTCTGGTCTGGGTTGATGGTGACATGGGCAGCAACATGTGCCTCATCAGAGACAATGCTTGTAAGAAAATGGTTCTGGATAGATCGATCTTGCAAGGAGAAAGTGATGTGGTTGGTAAGGAAAACACATAGTATCCATGCAGGTGTCAGATCAACTTGAAGATCAGCCATTTCGTCAGATTCCTCATTGATAACATTCTTGAGCAGGGTGCTGCATTCAGTGAGCAGATGTCAAATCCAGGACCTCAGGACTCAAGTCTGATCAGAGATCTGAGAGTTAGTATATGAAGTTCATGAAGGGGACGAATGGAGTTCGGAGTGGCAAGGGGGTATCTAGGAGGACATTGGTGCAGGACTTATGTGTCACACCCTTGCCTAGGCTCTGTCCTTGTATTTCGTAGGAGGGGAGTGGAGAGTAGAAGAGAAGGGAGTCAGACAAGAGACAGGAGGTGACTAGTTCAATATTCGTACTGAGGTACAGAAGCAGAATACAGGAGGTTTATATACTGAAGTCCAGTCTGGAGTTCAGACAGAGGAATGGAGGACCATATGGTAAGATACGTCAGGTAAAAGGAAAGCATATGGAGATGGGGAACATACGTAGTAAGAGCATATGGTGTGGCGAAGGGTCTAAGGGATGGGCCTAAGGGTTGTAACTAGGGAATGGAGAGTCGAAAGTACAAAGAGAATGCTAAATAAGGAAAGCGGGGAAAGTCTGATGCTAAAGGAATGGAGTCTGATATGAAAGCAACGAAGTCTGAGTGAAGAGGTCCAGATACAGAGGTACAAGGTCCAGGTTACGGAGTACCAGAAAGAGGTTCAGAGGTTCAGAGGATGGGGTTCAGAACAGATATGACAGTAGAGAAAAGAGATGGAATTGATGCATATGTTCTTCTCAGTCCAAACGACAGACAATCTGCTGGGTAAATGTACTTCACTGATGATTCATGCACTCAAAAGGATTCTTGTAGTGAGTGATAAGCAAATGCTCAGAGACGTTGCAGTGAATTGGATAGGTTCCCCAACATTGCAAACAGCAGGGGTGAAACTGTGGAAAAGTTTGAGTTTTGGTATCTTGAAGTGGTAAATGGGACCCAATGTGCCACGATGTAACCCAGCATCAATGACTGCTTGCTTGAATTGGTGGAACTCTGCTAGCGACTGGACCATGAATTTGATGGTCAAATCAGTGAATGAAGGTGCTTGTGCCTTGTAAATGAAATCGATTGCTGCTTGGACTGCATGGACAAAATTTGGCACAACCAGGCCAGCAATGGATGTAACAATTGTCCATTGCAAATCCTGGTGCTCCTGACCAGTCATCTGTTTCATGTGTGAGACTCTGTTTGAAAAGTGGCAGATACCAACTTGCTTATGCTGACTCTGATAATGGGTATCTAACTTGTCTGCACCCAGTGCTTCTTTACACCACTTGAAAATATAATCAAAAAAGAATTTGTGCAGGGTGTGGAGGATTTTAGGAGTGAGAAATTTTGTGGGGTCTGCAAAAGGCCAGTTTCTTCAGAAAGGGAGGTGCATGCCAGAGAGACTCATCTCCTTGGCAGCCTCCAGGAACTCACAAATCTTCCAATGGGTCAATGATATGCTGAGAGAGACAATGTATTTGCTGGAGGGTATGCAGCCCAGAGTGGGGCAGAGAGAAAGTGGCAGAGGAAAACTGAGTTTTGGTGGCAAGAGTCATGGGCAATGCATTCTGTGCAATGCACACAACCATGAGCTGTTCTGGAAGATCAGCTACATACCCAACAAGGGGTGTAAAGCAGTAGTGGTTCAGTCCAGCAGGATCAGCCATGTATGTCCCTCAAGTAGCTGCTGATTTCAGGGAGTTGCACACAATATCCACAGAGCAGTGCCAGAGCCTAGCTTGAAGGACTGCTGCATAGTCGCTGTGGACAACAAACTGGGCTATGGGCATGTAGGCAATACAGGACCATGCGTGGGCCATTGCTTTCATCCATAGGTCAGAATGAATGTTTCCTATCATTAGGAACAATGGGTGCATTTCAAGGCCGCCAGTTTGTCTCGTAACAGGAGTTTTGTCAGAAGTGAGTATAATAGGGACAATCATGGCCCCAACAGGAAGACAGTCCTGATAAAATAATAAGCAAAAATGTCAGGAACTAACCTAAAGCATAAAGTATGCCAAAGGACGTCTGGGCTTCCATTCGGGGAATGCGAGTGAAAGGACTAGAATATCAAGCACGAGCCTAATCTACAGGCGAGTGCTACAACTATATACTACTGAATAAGCCCAAAACCCTAGGTAACCCTGTATCTCAGGCTGAGGACTATTACTAATGGATATTAAATAATGATCGGAACTCAACCTTAAATATGATGGATGAATAAGTTAGGAATGGAATAGCGTCATGGTCTAGCCTATGACGTAATAGAATCATCTAGAAGGATCTACCTTGATCTAGATGAGGTGAGGTCATCCTGTGACGATAAGATAAGATAAAGGAAAATAATAAGAACGGAAATAAATAGGTTCTGTCAAAAAATGCCTCTTGAACCTGTACCACCACCATCTACCCGTGGGAAGACCCCCTCACCCACCGTCTCCCCCCCTGCCCACCATTGCGATCCCTCTACTCTATGCACTCTCCGCCTCTCTGACATCGGGAGGCGCTTCCATGCCTTCCCTGTTGGCACTTTCCATGCCAGGTTTGCCCTTCCTGCCATCCCGGCTTTTGTAGCTCACCACTATGCTGCCCATCCCTACACCTGGTCTTGGACTGTGAAGACTGGCCCCTGCAAGGGGTCCGTCACCCAAATCCCCACCATCCCTATTGCCTGTCCTGCCGACTCCCCCTGGGTCACCGGATGGCTGGTGGATATTTTCCACTCCTTCAAAGGCCACCTTCGCCCCTCTGCCCTTAACCCTGATATGGGCCGAGTCCTCCCCTCCATAGTGCAACTGTACCAGAACAACATGCTTTTGCACCTCCGGGCCTCTGCCCGATCCGCCTCCACCTCCTCTGCTCCCTCCCCGCCTGCCACGAAACTGAAGGGCTCCATGCTCCCCTCCTGCACCCCTTCTCAGCCCATGTCGCAAGCACCCGCTCCCATGCCCATGGATGTCTCTGCTATTTTGGATCAGTTACAGGCACGCTACAGGAACCTATTGGAACGTGTGGTCAACCTCGAGGCTTCCCTCCTCGTCCACATCGGGGCCTCTCCATTCCCCTCTCCCTCCCTCCCAGGCTCCCCCCTCAACTCCTCCACTGTCATCCCACCCCCTCCATCCCACTCCACCCCCACCTCCCCCCCCCTCTCCCTTGTCTCCATGTTGAGTCGCACTGCCCCCCCCACCATTCAGTGGCTCCAGCAAATACTAGATGACCCACGCTGCCCCGCCTTCCTCCACGTTGTTGACTCCGACATGATTCCTAGGCGAGTCCAGGCCGTCCCCGACGACGTCCCTCAGGTTATCATGGCCACCTCCTCTGGCCGGCCTCCGCTGTACATGGGTATCAACAGCAACGGGGATCTTGTCCTCACTTTTGTCTGCCCTGGAGACCTGGTCATGATGGCCTTCAATGTTGTCTAGTCCCCTCATATCCCCTGGGCCTCTTGGCTCCCTCTCTCCCCGCCCCCTGACCTGTTCTCCCCTATGTCCCCCCCTCTCTCTCGCGTTTTCTCTCTCACTTTCTCTCACTTTCCCTCCTTCTCACACCTGTAGATACAGTAGGATAGCTTGATTCTCTCTTGCGTTAGGTACCCTGGCTGGCCTGCCCCTTTTGCCCTGGCCTCCCCCCTTCTCTCCTACCACTTGCGACCTCCCTGATGGGGGGGTCCAGGTGACTGTTACCCATAGTCACACCAGCCGCCCTCTGGGCCCTCGACAGTTTAATCATCCAGGGGAGCGGCCCCCCGGCTGCCTCCCCCAGTCATGTAACGTCTTACATAGGGCTATGTACCCCAATTAGACGTAAATGGATTTAAAAAATAATAATAATAATAATAATAATAAGCAAAGGAAGAGAAGGACAGGGCTAATATACCTATATCCTGAATGCCTCTTGTTGTCCATCTCTATTTTCATACAGTGCCACCACGGACCTTGAGGCAAGGAGTCCATCCACAAGAAAAGTTCATTGGCAGACTTGAAAGATGGCCTATCTTTTTTCTGAAACTGGAACTTGAGTTATCACTCACCCATTCCAACTTTAAGAATCAGGAAATCTGCCCTTGATTCATGTTCTTGCACAAAAATTTCCCAAACTCCCATTTACCTCTGTTTGAAAAAGGGTAATAAACATTCTTCTGATGGGCTCATCCAATCTCCTCATCATACTTAGTAGATTCTGCAGCTAGATGCTCAAGAGTATTCTGTGCTCTGCCATAGATATATGCCGAATTAGGATGGTAACAGCCATAATGGGATATGGATTGCTGGGCAGAAAACACTGGAGGAGCTGGAAACTGGCTTTCATTTGGGATATGCTCATTATTGAGGTGTGACCAAATGGAATCAATTGAAGTCAAAGGTATTGAGCAGAGCAGGCAGATAAATCTGAGAGAAGTGAATAATAACAGTGGATGACTGCCTAATTGATAACAGCAGTACTTACTCTTCATTGGATTCCAGGTAACATATGTTGTTAGTTCGTTGGTTCAGGGTGTGTTGTCTGTCATTGAGTTCCATTTCTATCATTGCTATTGTGAGCTGTTAGTGTGAGTACCAGTGTCTTTGGAACTCTGTCACAGTCAATCACTATTGTTTCCAAGACCTCAGGTTGATATGTCTCACATCTCCCTACCACCTAGCCCCACTATTTCCTTGACGTATTTTGACAAACAAAGTGATCCCATGGACTCTGAACCTCACAAGTCTCTGGCAAAGGGCTCTGAAACTCACTTTTCACCTTATCCAAAGTGTCTCGCATTTTTCCCTGAATCTCCTTGGCACAAACATCCCCATGTAATATTATCCCAAAACCATGGCCCTTGTGATGATATTTCTAACCCTGGATTGAGTGTATCTGAGGTGAGATTCCATGCATTCACCTTTGTTCTATTAATTTACACTCATCCCTCATGTAGGACATGCAGATCTTTGTGCGCAGCATCAGAGCCCTCCCTAACAACATACTTCAATTCTCAGTATCTGAGAAGTATGCAAAGACAGAGAGAAGTTGTCTTCAACTCCTTCTCGCCACTTGGGACATCAAGGCAATGAAGTGCAAGCTCCACATGCTGGAGTGAATACAAAACCATCTTGAAAGGTCACATTCCTTCACTGAATCAGAATACAAATTCTGGCTCAATATATATATGGAGTGAGGGCTTCCTGACCTTAAGGATGACATGTTGTTCTATGGTAATCAGATTCCTTCTGTAGCTCAGGGAGCAGATTGAGACACCACGGAGCTCTCAGTAATGGTGGAGCTTTCTAAAGAACATGGTCTGGATGTTGACTCCTTTGATGGTGAACTTGTAGCCAACACAGATGACAAAGGAGATCTAGAATTCAGAGAGGGTATTATCAATGATGAATGAGATGGGCTGCATGATCTCAGCAAGATTGGACCCTTGATTGTCCAATTTATTCATGTACACAATCATCTGTCCATTGTCACAACTTTACTGACTTCTTGTAACACAGCCTGTACATATTCTTCTTCTTATCAATTGAAATGTGTTGTAGGTGTTCGTCTATATGTAACACTTTGTCTCGTGCTCTGGTCTAGATCCCCATCAGTGCACTGCAAGGTTATTGATGCTATCAATATTAGCATCTGTAGGTGGCTGCCCTTTAACCACTCATTCTCCCTCCAGCCTATCACATCCATGGCTAACCGTCACAAAAAATGTCACATGCCTTTGGCCAATCCCCACATAAGCTCAGCACAAACCTAGCACTACCATTTGACTTACATTTGTTGACAGAGTATGCCAAGGCCCCATGGGGACCTTAATTCATTTTTGAGGCCAGATTGACAGAACTTTTGTCTTTATTCTATTTCCTTTCACTTCGCTTCCCTTCACGTTCCTTCCAGAATATTCCGTGATGTCATTGACCTAGACCCTATGTCATTGCCAAGCCAATGACTCACCATGATATCATCGATTAGTGAGCATCAGTCAGCATATTACTCATCCTTCTCACACTTGCCCTAAATCCATACTATATGTATATAAACCTGTCGATATGCTGTACTTATTCCTCACGTTTGGTATTCATCGTTTCCTCTGATCTCTACATCGGTCATATGCTCAACACTTTGGCTTGTGTCTTTTCAGTTCCTGATACAGATGTCACACAAATCAACCATACCATTGAGCAAAAGGTCGACTCTGACGCTCTTGAAAACTCATTGTTCCAGCACATGCTCCAACCTGAAGTTATCATGGGTGATCCTGGTGCATCTTCCAGCAGTCAAGTCAATTATGTGCCTATGTCATCACATCCTGATCTAATATCCATTTCATTTTTGTTGCCACATGGCCAGCCCTCATATGCTGACACCTAACAAATTGAACGCCCCTCCCCATACAGATCAAGCATTGGGTGTCAACTGACTGGCCAAGTTCCATCAGCTGTGAGGAATTTTGATGTATGTGCTGCACCATATGTGTTGCCTGGCCTATGCTTTGTGCCAGCTTATACTCCCTTGTGCCCAAATGAAGAGGTTCAGTGTGGCATTATCACCACAGGTGTATTCCAAGTAAGTAGTCTGTATGCCTACCAAAGCCAATCTCATGTCATTTCTGTTGTAGGCTGGCATGGAAACATCAGTCATGAAAGCACCTCCTTTAGCCCATCGCCTGCCATGCCCAGTTGGACATGTTGGACCAACTAATTCAGTTATAAATATTCCATCACATACCCCACCTGCAACAAGCAGGATTTCTCCAGAAAACTTGCAGAAGATCCTTACACAGGCAAGGGAACTCATGTGACACATGATCCTATCTATTGATGGGATGCCACTGCATGAAACATGTCAATTGGTAATTCGAACAGCTGCATTCAAGATTATGGGTAAGTCATCTCTGATACATGAAACTAGGGACTAATCATGGTCTTTTCAGGCCATTTACCACAGCTGTTCACACTAGTAGATGAAAGGGCCCTCTTAAGCATTCAAGCCATCACAACTGAGATGCAAAAAACCATCAAAGATTCCATACAAGGCCTAATACATGAGGCATATGGCCTTCAACCACAACTCCAAGACAAATAACTCGACAGTGAGGTTGTTACAAAGCAATCATACATACCTTGGCTTCTTGAAAACGGCAGGTGGCTTCATCAATTAGACAAGGTACATTTACAGACTATTGGATTGCTCATGGTGTTATGAACCGCATGCACCTAACTTTTCACCTTCCACTCTTTTCCTACATTCCTTACCTCCTCCCGCTCCTTTAGTCACGTGACCTCCCACAAGGCCGATCACATGACCAGTCATGTGATGAGTCCCACCCCTGACATCATCCCCGACGTCATAACCTCTAGGGTTACACGATGACAACCCCTAGACTATCCTAATCTCTATCTCCATCGGATCTCCACGGCAATCCTGCCACCTCCTAGATCTCCCGATCCGATCTAATCTCCCTTCATGTATCACATCGTATTTAGATCTCTGTGGATCTCAGATCAGATCTCAGGGTTTGCCTCACGGCAGCCTTGCGCTCTTAATCTCCGTCCGCACTTCCATTCCCTACCCACGGTCATTACCATCTTACCATATGTAGCATAGCCTTATCTATTACTTCCCTGTATAGTAGTGTACTGCTTGGTCTGTGCACAGACCTTGCCAATATATAAGGCGGCAGTTTTGGCTGGCTAAACCCCAGCTTTGACCACTTGTCTAGTTCACCGCTCTTGGGCCCCTGAGACTTGGGTTAAAACCTTGTCTGCTAAGGGCACTCCCTCGACGTGGCTACGCTGGCACTTGTAGCTCCCCTGCCAGGGTTACGGCTTTCTCTCTTTGCCAGCTAGCCTCGTTATCGGCTGAAGGTTTGGTTGTTTCTTCCGGCCGAAGGGTTTCTCCGTCCCCTTCGATGACTGCTCGACACAGTCATAACACATGGTTCATGCTCATCCATCACCAAAGGGGTACTGTTGTTAGGTTTTATGAACACTGTCATATCCGTTGAATCCGATACTCTGGACTTAACTCCGGACAACTCCGGACACCTTTCCTGGGGCCTCCGGTGCGTTCTCGATGAGTCTGCATCCCTGACACCCCAGACCCTCTGTATTTAGCATTCCTTGTTCTTAGTGTTACGCCCCATTCTTCGCTTATAGTACATAGCCACTAGCTTCGCCCCAGTTCACCCTCCGTCCCTGTGCCCGCTTAGGAGCACAGCTCCGGTATACCTAGCATCCGCACTCCGGACTATTAGCAAGACCTATGTTCTACTCCCGTATAT
>JBBPKS010000151.1:0-19738 GCA_038089355.1 Pulveroboletus ridleyi | reverse complement strand
TATCAGAACTACGGCAACCGAATGTAGCATCAGTCCCTGTGACCGCCATCACATGTGACATAAAATGTGAGTTTTCATTTCATCTTCAGAACGCAGAATTCACCGCAATGTTTTGACAGTGAGACGCGCCCCATCCTCTCGTTTCTATCCAAGAACATCTTACACTCGTTTTCTCTGTACCATTGGCACACAGTTCGTGCACTGCCACATATCTGTCGGAGCCAATAGTGCTTTTCTTCCTTTATTACCTACGCTCGTTAAATTGCCATATTTGGATATCGTTTAAGTTATTCCTTGCATCGCACAGTACAGTATATATGTGTGAGAGTACAGTGTATACAAATGTGCCCTATTTGTTCACAATATTTATCATGCCCTGGATATTGTCAAGATTGCTAGAAATTGCAATGCAGCTGACAAGTGCTTTGAGAATTAGAAGAGATGTTTGAAATGACAGTCACTAAAGGAAGATGACTTTGTTCAGGTGTGGGCAACTGTTTTCCTGAACAGTCAGAACTCACATGAAATGAGTCTCCTTCCCACTGAGTCATGAGTCCCCATTTCCATTTCATTTCACTGGCAGAGAGAGCAGGGGCCATAGAGTATTTTTTGTGTCATTTTGTTTCACCAATACTTTCTTTTGTTGAAAAAGTGTTATCATTATCCAGTGACTAATTAACTTAGTGCAATTGATTGCATATACCAGAGCATTTATTTCCCCATGTGAAAAATCTAAGTAAAGGGCAGTAATTGCCCACTACACCAATTAGCAACAGTGCTAAGGTAAAGTAAAACAGGCACTTACCTCAGCTGCTGCCTAAGGAGTAGCAGGAATGACTGAGGGGAGCCCAGGAATAAAGGGAATATATATATATGAAGTGGGTGAAGATGCAAGGGTGAAATCCAATTAACTCCAAAGCAAAGCAAGTGATCTCCAGAAGGAAATAGTGAAAAGGGAGAAGAAACAGTATGGATTTATGGAATGGGGATGAAGCAAAAGCAGGGTAAGGAAATGACATAAGGAGTGAGTACTGACATGACATTAGATGTAAGTCTGACCTTCCTATCCATTTCTAACTGCTCCTATAGGATATTGATAACTCCTATGTATGGTGTGGCAAAGGATCTAGGGGAATAATGAAGGGTACTAGGACTAAGAATGAAGGGTTCAAGGTAAATATGTAAGAGGAATACTAAATAAGAAAGATACAGAAGTCTGATGGGAAGGGATGAAGTCTGAGGGAAGGAGGTTGTCATATCCATTCTGAATTCTATTCTCTGAACTCCTTGCTCCATCTCTGCACCTCTGAACCCAGACTTCATACCTCTGCATTTGGACTTCATTTCTTCCTCTTGGACTTTCATAGTTACCATATTTAGTATTTTCCTTGTTTACTCTTGACCCTTCATTATTTCCTCAGACCCTTTGCCACACTATATGATGTTATGAACCATCTTCAGCCCCCTTCCCTGTCCCCTTTCCTTTTCATTGTCATATGACTGGGTTCAGACCATGACATCATATGACATCATGCCTCATGGCTAGCACACCCCTTTAATCTCCATTAACCCTGGTGGGAACTCTCTCACAACCATGTATAGTAGTCTACCCATGTATAGTAATTTATCCCATGGACCCTATAGTCCATGCACACTTGTCCTCATTATATAAACCCAGGTGTCTCAGCTGGCATCCCCAGCTTTGACCACCTGTTATCTCTGGATAATAGTGTGAGCTTGAGCCCACCTTTCCCTCCTACTCCTTGCCAGGCTTGTAGTAGTCTGTAAAGTCAAGGCCAGTGCGATAGTTGTTAGTGATTTGTAACACATGATTCCCCCTACATATGATTCCCCTCACCATATGCTTCCTCCTTAACCAATGTACCTTTCCATGCAATCCTCCATTCCTCTGTCTGAACTCTGAACCAGACTTTAGTATATATTACAATTCTCATATTGTCTTTTGTTCATTTTCCTTCTTTGGACTTATCTCTCCTTGCTTAGTTCTTGTCATACTAACCTCATAGTTCCTCCTCTCACATGCCTTATTGTTCTTCTATGTTCTCTATTATTCTATGCTTACTCATTGCTCCTGTTTCACCATTGGCTTGCTGACTCAATGATCAGTCAGTCTATTGTTCTTTAATATTCTTTCTGCTTCCATATGATTACTCACCATCCTCTGGTCTTCATATATAAACCATGCCATGTAATTCTCTGTATCTTCAGCTTAGACCTACATACTTAGCTTATACAAATCCTACTTTTTTTCTTGTGTCTTTGCTCTACACCTGAGTGAGTGCTTTTCTCATGCCTATGTCCCATCCCAATTAAAAGGGATTGTCCTTATTTCACTGGGAAGTCCCTTGTCTAGCTACTGCTAAGACAATCCTTGATTTGTGCATTCAGCTGCTGATGTGTTTGTGTGCCAAGGTGACAGTTGTATATAGAGAGTGTGCTGTCAATGAGTGTTGTAGGTATCTATTTGATGTGTAGGTTAGGGTGGGCAAAAACCCTTCAGGAGTTTCCCAGCCCAAAGCCTGCTGCCTTAGGGGGAGTGAACAATCTGTGATCCCTTAGTGGAGGAGCCTGCAATATGTGCATGAGCTCCCCTATAGAAGGAGCAGGGGATGTGGCTTATCCATTTATCTTGTCAGGGGCATTGTATATATTGTTAGCTTTTCTATAATTTCTGGCTGTTCTTGTAGGTAAGGCACAAAAATGAGTGCATGCTCTCTTAGGTACCATGTGAATGATTCTCCTGATCATCAGCCTATTGTCTTTATGTGTTAGGACTGGATCTCTGGGAGGTAACTCTGGAATTCCAGAGTTCAAGCAGAACTCGGCTTCACTGTATATGATGTGCTCTTGTCACAACTCTGGATATGTCCTGTTATTTTGGAATGCAGTCAAGGGTCAGATTGACCTTGTTGCTTGCAACAAAGGTCAAGGATGGATACAGAAAAGAGTTTTGGAGACTCAAGGGGATCGGAATGAGCTTGGGAGACTATCCAAGTCAATATTCAAACTAAAGTATCTACAACAGAGTGTGAGACTTATATATGAATATGAAATATAGAGCTTAGTAAGAGTCCAGAGGATAGATGCTAAGTGTATTAGAGCTGTGCTCCTAAGCAGAGCACAGGAATAGAGGATGACTGAAGGCAAGACTACTAGCTATGTACTGTAAGTGAAGAATGGAATGTAATATGGAGAACAAAAGATACTAAGTATAGAGGGTCTGGAATGTCAAAGATGTGAATTTATTGAGAACGCACTGGAAGTCTAAGGAGGTAGGTCCAGAGTTGGGTCCAGAATTGGATCCAAGGATCCAGAATGGCAGATATGACATTATGACATCAAATGGGGTGCCTATCAGTAGGTAGTGTAAGGTTCCCCCAATATGAAGGCTGTGCCCTTTAAAGTCTTGAAGGTTGTGTTATTTCACTATTTCCTGGATATAGCATGTTACTTCTGATTTGGTAAGTGGTTATTGGCCTTTGGTATGTTTTCATACAAATAGATGGTCTTCTGGGCCTGGGTCATTCAGGTCAAAGTGGTTCTGTAGCCATGTGAGTGAGTCTGTGAGGTGGTCTAGTGATGTGCACTGTGTGATTTCTCCTTCTGTGACACATTTCATGGTTGGGAGGTGAAATGACATTATGAGTGGGGGGTTTTGGTTCTTAGGTAGGGAAAGGAGTTTGTAGCATATGAACAGGTGTGAGCTGTTAGAGACAACAATTCCAATCTCCTCCAAGCTCTTCTGTACAACTCCAAAGTTTGCTAATGAACTCTGGGTATTACAAATCACTAAGGACCACACCACTGGCCTTGGCTTCACAGGCTACTATGAGCCTGGCAAGGAGTAGAGTGAAGGGAATGGGCTCAAGCTCACACTATTATCCAGAGACAACAGGTGGTCAAAGCTGGGGATGCCAGCTGAGACACCTGGGTTTATATAGTGTGGAGGTGTGCATACAGACCATAGGATTCATGGGATAAACTACTATACATGGCTAGACTAGTGTACATGACTATGAGAGGTTTCCCACCAGGGTCAACAGGGATTAAAGGGGTGTGCCAGCCATGAGGCATGACATCATATAATGTCATGATATGGGCCCAGTCATGTGATTGGTTACATGACGAGAAAAAGAAAGGGGCTGAAGATGGTTTGTAACACTGGGATAAACTCCTATAGCTCCTATGTAGCAGTTACCAATGTCCTATAGGAGTAGCCAGAGATGGATAGGAAAATTGGACTTACATCCAATGCCATGCCAGTATGCACTCCTTATGTCATTTCCTTATCTTATCTTTGCTTTATTCCCATTCCATAACTTTGTGCTATTTCCTTTCTCCCTTTATTATTTCCTTATAGAGATCACTTGTTTTGCTTTGGAGTTGATTGGACTTCATGCTTACATCTGTGCCTACTTCATATATATATATCCTTTCACTCCTGGGCTCCCCTCAGTCATTCCTGCTACTCCTTGGGCAGTGGCTGAGGTGAGTTCCAGTTTTACCTTACCTTATTACTGTTGCTAATTAGTGTAGTGGGCAATCACTGCCCTTTTACTTAGATTTTTCACATGGGCTTGTTACGAATTTGTCTAAAGAAGGTACTGTGAATTCTCCCAGTCTCAATATGGAGTAAAAGATGACTACTATGCATGTGAAGATCAGTACATTGTGATAATTAGCTAGGTCTAAATACATGAGGAAAAGGAGGAGGGTAGACTGCTCAAATAGGTTCCACTTCTTTTGATGGGCTGATGCTGGAGCTAATTGCAAGGCTCCCTCCACAATGGATCATGTCTTGTTTGAGTTGATGGCCCATGCAATATCATGTAGGATATGCCATGCTCTTATACCTGCCATGTAGTTGAATATCACTGAGCCTGAGTGGTGTCCTGCATGGCTTGCAATGAATGTGGTGATTAGGGATTGTGATACAGGGGCTCTCTGGTCTCCCTGGATGGAGTGTATGTCACAAAAGAGGTGAAAGGATAGTAAAACTGCACCATATGTCTTCTTTGTTTTCTCTGTCCACAAGGCTACAATGATGTCAAGAACTTGGTCAAGGTGAGTTTCTGGGACTGGGATGGGTGCTCCCATGCTGTTCTCAAACCGGCATGTTGCATTTGGTGTTGGGTATTATAGTCATAGTTGGTCTCTTACTAGACAGTACAGGCAGAGTGGTGATGTTTTTGGGTGAGACTCAGTTGGTATGGTCTGGGTGGTTGGGTGTGCCCCAATTTTGTGGAGTTCTGTCTATTTGTAGCATTCCCATATGATCTGGAGCTCATTGTGTTGTTCCTCATGCCATTGCTGCTATGTGCTCACCGAGAAAGATTTTGGTTCACATTTGCTATGGCTTTTAAGGATGCCAGGGCCTGTGATTCCTTCTTGCTTGTTTTCTTCTTCAGGAGAAGCTCTGACTGGGGTGAGGAAGTGTTTGAGGGGAGGGGGAAGGAGAATGTGCAGAAAGATGAGATCGAATGGGGGAAACTTCCCTCTAGATGGCAGATTAGCTGGGTTGTTCTTGCTCAGTACATATGCTGTGCGTATGCTTCAGAGGCTATGAGTTTGAGCAAGGTGGGCATGTATTCGTTTGAAAACTGTGTTCATTTCTGTATTGTAGTGTTGTCCTGTCCACCATCCTTCGACCACCCCTGTGTTGTCCCCATATGCAATGACTCTGGTGAGATACAGGAGGAGGGTGTCAATTGTTTGGATGAGCAGCTTGAAGCCAACCACTTCTGCCCAGCTAATATACCATTTTCCTCCTTGGTTGGTTTGTTAATTTGGCCTGAGTCTCCATGCTCATCACCTCTCACTGACCACAATGCTGATTCCCATGCCAGAGCTGGCATCTGAGAAGGTCTGAATGTTGAGGTGTGATAGGGGCAGTTGCAGCTGCATCAGGATCTTTCTGTCTCAGAGGTGGGAGTCCCACCAATGTAAGTCTGCTATGATAGATTTTATAGGGCAGTGGGGCATGAAAGGTTTATCCACACATGTTTTTAACATGTGTTCCAGGCCTGTGAGGTATGCCCTACCTTCTCTCAATGCCAAAAAGGTATAAAGCAGTTTTCCATAGAGTTGTTTTACATCCTGTAGGACATGTGCCAGCCTCGCTAACCAATCTGTTATTGCTTGGCAGTATTTAGAAACTTTCTCCAGTGCAAGGGATACTGTTCTGGTGTCAAGGTTCCATTGGAAGCCTATGTATCTTACTGATGTGATGAATGGTTGATCCTTTGTGGTCTCCCATGGGATTCCCAGCTTGTTGGATATTTCATCTACATTGTTTATTGAGTATGTGAATTGTTCATCATGTTGTTATTACTTGTATATGGTGTGGACCTTGATTATGTAATCTCAGTCCTTTGTGCTTGTCTCTTTATCTTTTGGACATTTCTTTGTATACCTCAGTTGACTCTGACAGTCACTGAGGTGAGCCACTTTCTTTATACAATGTACTATTTCTCATAGCTACCTCCTTAGTGATTCCTACAGGTAGCTACTAATACATCAGTTGACTCTGACAGTCACTGAGTGATTCCTACACATCATGTGGTGACCACTAGGAGTTTCCAGATCAGTCCTGTATAGGGTTTGCACAGTCCTCATTGAATTCCTCTAATTGTCCTGTGTCTGGGTTGATTCTTGTGAACCATAGTTGGCTGTCAGTTTGTTTGATTTCTCCTTCTCTCTTTATGTCTGCACAATGAGTTCATCTGGCCTCATTGTATTGCAGGAGATACTTCTTTTTGATTCAAAAGAAGATGTGGTCATTGACCCATTTATCTAATGGGCTGATACTTTCTGATTGAAAGATCTCTGCTGTCACATTCATGATGTGTCCATATACTCCTGCTAATGGCAATATGTTAAATGAGCTAAGACTTGTTCTAGCCCTGTTCTACAGTAGAGTACAGTAGTTTACCTAGTATAGTGTATTACATAAACTGTACTTACATTTAGACTCAGTCATCTGAGTTTGAATCATCTCTTGATCTACTACCACCTCAGTTATAGCAAAGTCACACTTTTCCAGCTTGAGATGGAGGTCTAGTTCTGTCATTCATTTGAGAACACAGCAAGTTCATTCTATGTGGGTTTTCTCATCAGGGGAGAAGATAAGGAGGTTGTCCATATATATGACAAGCCATCCTTCAGCAATGAGATCATGGAAGGAGTCATTCATGAACCATTGGAAAGTGACTGGGAAATTCATTAGTCCAAAGAACATGACAGTGGGTTCAAAGAGGCCTTTATGGGTGAGGAAGGCAGCTTTCCAACAATTTGACTCCTTGATTCTGATGTTGCTATAACCCCATCTAACATCAAATTTAGTGAACACCTTGACACCTTGAAAACATTCAACAAGGTCAGAGATGAGTGGGAGTGGATAGGTGTCCTGGATGATGTGTTTATTTAGATATCAATAATCCTTGCAGGGGTGTAGCTTTCTATCTTTCTTTTTGAAAAAGAAAAATGGTGACAACTAAGGGGACTTTGAGAGGCAGATCTTCCCTGCTTGAAGGTTTTCTTCAAGGAACTCCTCAGTGGCTTTTAGTGAGGGTGTAGATTTTTGCAGCACAGAGTTTAAAAGTCTCATTGAGTTCAATGGGATGGTTGTAATGCCAAGAGGGGGGAAGGTGATCAGCCAATTCCTTGGAAAATACCAAGGTGAAGTCTGCAAGTTCGGGTGGGAGGCATACTTCCTTCTTTTTGGCAAGGGCTTCTATGGCAAGGTCAGTTGTGGTGGTGAGACACCTAATTATGACTTCGTCTTCTCAGGCTTTCCATTCCCTGTATGTAGACCACTTGTGCCCTTCCCAGTCCTGGAGATAGTCAAACAGCATATTATTTTGATCCTGTTCAACATAGTGTAAAACACTGATCCTGTCCAGAGTGGAAAAAGATCTGATAAAAGAAAAGGGTGTGAGTATAAACTCAACCCAAGGGAGGGGGCCAGGAGAAACAGGCTCAAGTGAGTGAGGACCTAGGCAACTAGCCCTCAGACTTAGGAATGAAAGATTGAGGTGTGAAAAGATCCATTCAGAGGTGTGATACACCAGTTTTATAGTCCTGGGAATACTTGTGGACTTCTATCTATGATATGTAACTAATCCAGGGCCAATTGGCACCTAGAAGGTATGTAAGCTAAAACAATCCAGTCTGGATGATATGAATCTGGTACTGGATTGATGCGATCCAGACCCGGATAAATGGGCAGATGGCACAAACAAGTCTAGATGAACAAAAAGATAAATAGAAGATGAAAGAGACCTACCCAGATGGACAATGGATGCTTGAATGGATGCTTGAAATGGACAGAAAGGGGTACTTGCAACCATAGGAGGACTTGACCTCCTACAACAGACATGGTGAATTTGGACAGGGTCTGGGGTATTCACAACTTTTGCTGCATATTCCATGAGCCATTTTGTCTCCATAGGGGATTCAGTTGGTTTGACAGGTGGTAGGGTGTCAGAAATAGGGAGAAGGAGAGTGTTGGTCAATTAGTCAATAAGTAGGTTTGCATCTTTTAGCCAAGGCATTCCAAGGATAAAGGGGTTATCTCCCCAGTGCATGACATGGAAGGTTTCGGAGTAGAATAGATCTTTGATAGTGAAAGGCAGGGTGGCCAAGAATTTGATTGGTCCCCCTTTATTTGGAGTATTGTCTGCATTTCAAACTGGGACAGGTTTCAAAAGACAGGTGAGCAAAATGTGATGTTTTTTGATGAAGGCCTAATCTATACAGGATCAGGTGGCTCTAGAATTGACTAGGGTGTGGGTTTTGATGACTTTTTGACCAGTAGTGAAAATAAAGGGAATTTGTCAGAACTGTATCTCTTTTCACTCTTATCTTATCTTATTGTATCATGTGACCTTATCTTATCAGAACATCCCAGAACATTCCATCTATGACATCATCACTTACATAATCATTCCATTGCCTTCTATGAAGTTCCATTGCCATCACATGTATAAACAGTAGTTAGGTATATAAGTAGTGTAGCCACCTGTACTTTTCCTTATGCTTGGAATTCTTATTCTTTATGTTCATTCTCCTCTTGAGTTTGAGCCTGATATAATTCCAAGCATAATTCCTCATCATCTATGACAGTGAGCACAGTCTTGCCTCACCTAGTCATATCACTTCCACTTTTCATATTATCACTTGCCTTTGCATTGAGCCCCTTGCTCTGCACTGTTCCACTCTTGTACTTCACCATATCACAACCCTTTACCCTACTCCTTACTGCCTGTCTCTGCCTCTAGGCATTGAGTTCCATTGTATCCCCACAGAATGAGTGTGTGCTGGCTTAACCCATCACAGAAGATTTATTACAGGAGACCTTACCATCTTTAAAAGGTGTTTATTGGATTCATCCACACATAGCTGCATTAAAGCCACCCAGGTCCAGGGTTAAGGAACATTGAGTATGAGCTCCACTTGACAGACTCCCACATACATGGATATCAGTAGTCATACAGTCATCTGCCATTTATAAATAAGGATAACATTGCTGTTAGCCCATAGTGCACTAGGGTGCTTCCTCTGTGATTTGAGGAGCCAGGTTCATGGAATACCAGTGATGTTCACCATCCATGGATGAAACATTCTGACACCATTCATTATCAAACATCTACCCTCTTGCTAGAACCCACACCAGCCAAATCAAGCTGTTTGAAGAAGCTTTAGAGCCAAAGAAACTCTGGAGTTCGAAGGACCATCATTTTCCTGCATTTGGTCATGCCCACTAGAAAATTCTTCAGAAGGATCTAGCAGTGAGCAGACAAAGTGTATCACCATAACCTCCTTCTCCAAACCAATGTCTGGGACCGAATACCCCAAAGTCACCTACTGCTACAAGAATGAAAGCCTCACCTTCACCAAAAGATATGAGTCATGGGCCAGTCTCTACAAAATCAACCCACTTCTCCACCTAGTGTTGAAGGCACCATCTCCTCCTACTGTACAAATATTTGTACCATAGTGAGCAGATACTTGCACAGCCCACCCAGAGCAAGGGGAAGAAAAAAGCTCCTATGCCACAACTGTCTGAATCTTTAGCCAATGAGAGCTCTGATTCTGACCTGGCCCTGAAGCACCCTGCTTGAAATACCTGCTCCCCTGCCAAAACGTCAAAGGTGAAACTGCCTAACACCCACAGCAACCCACAGGGCAAATCTGTCGCCCTGAAACCCTTTGTGTACAAGGGCAACAAAGCCAAATACTGTGCATGGCAAACAACCATGCAAAATTACCTTCTGGGGTTTGATGCTGAGCCCACCAACCACCAGAAGATCATCATTATGCTAGGCTTCATGGGAGGCAAAGATGCCAATCCCACAAGGAGGTTTGCTGACCTCTACTTTGAGGAGAAAATCAGCACACAAGATTGGGATGGATTCACACTCAATCTCAATAAATATTTCAGACCCACAACAGCCAGGAGGGAGGCCTATGAAAAATTAATGACCCTCAAACAAGGCAGAGATTCCATAGAGGATTTCTTTGTATGAATGTTCCAACTGATGGCAGAAGCAGGATGCCATCATAATGAAGAGTTCAATGAAATATTGGTCCACATCTGCCAATAAGGAGTAAAAGATGAATCATAACCTTTGCTGAGCAAGAGTCATCAGCTCTTTGTCTTAGCAAGGACATCAAGAAATGGGAGAGGCACCTCCACCGTGCAGAGGCTGCCCTTGCCTCCCGAAAACTTAGAAGATCTGGAGGGACACAAAAACCTCAATTCATGCCATGCTAGAACCCCTATCTAGCTGCCAAGGAAAATCCAGCTCCAAACCCAACCCCATCCAGATTCATTGCCACCAACCTAGCACCACTTAAAGAGATTGGAACATTCGGTGGCCAAGGGAAGCCCATGGACATTGACAAAGCCAAAGCAGAAGGGCTCCATTTCAAGTGTGGAAAGCCATGGCCATGTGCCAACCACAAACCCAAACCTCATCTGCCCCAAATGAGGTATATCAAATTCAAAGGGGCCAATATATTCTACCAGAACCAAGAGGAACTGGCAAAATGTATGAAGATGGTGGAAAGAAATGAGCAGGGTTTTGGAAAAGATGAGTAGATACAGGTTGCTCTACCTCATTTAAAGTAGTTACCATTCTGGACAATAAATTTGATGTTTTATCCATTAAAATGTGTGACCAGACCAAAACCCCTAAGTACACCAGTCTGAAACATGAGACACTGCTATGGATCAAATGTGGTGATAAGAAGATACCTCTTCCCGAGCGAGGAACCCCTGGTGCAGCAGGGTACGATCTATATGCAGCAGAAGAGTGTGTCATGCCAAAACAAGGACAGGCTCTTGTAAATACCAAGCTTTCTATGGCTGTTCCTGTGGGGCATTATGGCAGAATTGCCCCCTGATCTGGGTTAGCCATAAAAGCTTTGATAACCACCAGAGCTGGTGTTATGAATTGCTAATGATTGTCACACTGGCCTCGGCTTTACAGGCTACTACAAACCTGGTGAGGAGGAGGAGGAGAAGGCAGGCTCACGCTCACACTATTATCCAGAGACAACAGGTGGTCAAAGCTGGGAATGCCAGCTGAGATACCTGGGTTTATATACTATGGAAAGGTGCACATGGACCATAGGATCCATAGGATGATCTACTATACATGGCTAGACTACTGTACATGATTGTGAAAGAGTTCCCACCAGGGTCAATGGGAATTAAAAGGGCATGCCAGCCATAAGGCATGATGTCATATGATGTCATGGTCTGGACCCAGTCATGTGACTGGTCACGTGATGAAGAAAAGAAAGGGGCTAAAGGTGGTTCATAACAGCTGGTGTAATTGACTCCAATTACAGGGGGGAGATAAAAGTCCTCCTTGTTAACAACTCCAATAAGGACTTCTCAGTAAAAGTCACTGACAAAATGGCACAATTAATACTTGAGAAAATTTCAAACCCTCCCATTAAAGAGGTAGAAACCCTCAATGAGACAAAACAAGGAACTCAAGGATTTGGTAGCACAGACACCAAATCAAAAAAGATCCAATCTCACTGAAAGACCCGATGGGAGAACACAGTTGACCTGTGGTCAATCCACTGGATAAAACAACATGCAGAGAATGACAAAAACATTGCCAAAAAACACCTAATGTCATTTGTACACGAGTCCAGACAAACAAAAGTCAATGACCAACTCATAACTGATCTATGGGAGATAACAATGGAGAATGCAGCATGGGTATTGAGAGACCTCCAACAAAAGCCCAAGTTCAAAAAGGCTTCCAAATGATGGAGACAAAGAAACTCTCTCAAAGTCCCAGCACAAATTTCCACCAACTACAGACATTGATTTGAGGTCAAAGCCCTTATTGACTCCAGGTGCACTGGTTCCTCCATTGATGCTGAGTACATAAAAGCCAATGCCCTTGATATGCACCCCCTCTCAAGACCAATAAAGGTCTACAATGCCAATGGATCCCACAACACAGGAGGCAAAATTAAGGAGTTCATCATAGTTAAAATGAAAATACTCAACCACTCTGAAAAAATCACATTGGCCGTCACCAATCTTGGGCCAAACTCCATATTCTTGGGACATGATTGGCTAAAGACACACAATCTCTCAATCAACTGGCCTACTGGCTGAATTGAATTCTGATGTGAGAACAACCATCTCTCTGGACTCATAGATGATAAGAATGATGACAAAGAGGTGTTCCAATTCTCACAAGGAGATTAACTCTTCAAAATTGACATAGAGGCCTATCAGAATATGTCCACCAAGATAGCTGCAAAGGAATTCACTCAAAAGAAAAAGAGAACCTTCAAGAAGGCAGTACTGTTGTACACCCACAACTTCGCCAACATATTTGCCAAAAAATTGTTTAATGAACTGCCACCCTGACACCCCTAGGACCATGCAATTGAGCTCCTACCTGGAGACCACACTATCGATTACAAAACATACCCACTAGGTCCCAGAGAACAAACTGAGCTAGACATATTTCTGGAAGAAAATCTCAAATCTGGCCGTATCTGCCCCTTCAAGTCCCTCTTTGTATCTGCCTTTTTCTTCATCAAAAAGAAGGATGGAAGACTCCTCCCCATCCAAAACTACTGAAAGTGTCAGAACCACAAATTTCACAACTTCATGACATTATGTCTTCCTTTCTTATCTTATCTAATCTTATCATAGATCATGCATTTATCTTATCTTTATCTTAAGTCTAGAACCTTCTATGTGATGTCATCATACATCATTACATTTCTATGCTTCCATTTCACTGTCTAATATATGTTTATCTCCATTTCCTTTATTTACCATCACAAACCCTTATTTAATCTCTGTTATCTATTAGGGTACAGGGCTCATCTAGATTCAGGGCTTAGGGCAGTATACCCATATATAAGTAGCACTCATCCTGTAATGTAGTCCTCATGCTTGGTATTCTCATCCTTCTGGTTTTCTCCATCTGAGCCAGTTGCATTAGGCTTTCTTTGAACACTCTCTTAGTGTCCCAGGATTTGATCCTGATAGAAAGCTAAATGGAGTAACCATTCAAAACTGATATCCCCTTCTGTTGATAAACAAGCTAGTGGACAAACTCAAATCTGCTAAGTACTACACTAAATTTGACATAAGATGGGGGTACAACAACATAAGGATGAAAGAAGGAGACAAATGGAAAGCAGCATTCAGGACAAATCGAGGCCTCTTCAAACCCCTCATAATGTTCTTTGGGCTCACCAACTTGCCAGCGACATTTCAGACCATGATGAACTCCCTCTTTAAAGAACTAATAGATAGAGGAGTAATCATTGTGTACATAGACAACATCATGATCTTCACCAGTGACCTAGAAGAACACCAGAAGGTGGTAAGAGAAGTGCTCAAAATTCTCCAAAGAGAACACCTATACCTATACCATGACAAATGCAATTTCGAGGTACAAGAAACTGAATTCCTTAGGATTATCATGTCACAAAATAAGGTGAAAATGGAACCCAAGAAGGTACAAGCCATACTTGATTGGCCAGTACTCACAACCTGAAAACAACTCTGCAGGTTTCTAGGATTCCTAAACTTCTATCAGAGATTCATAAAAGACTTCACAAAGAAAGCAAGGCCCCTAAATGCACTCACTGTTGAACAGGACCCTAGTAGCTGCAGAGGATGGCTAATAGGACTCACATAGAGGGGCTTGAGGACGTTGGGATGGTCTCAGCTGATGGTTACAAGTCAAGAGACTTATTCAAACTCAGTAGTCTGAGTGTGAAACTGTAGGTACATGATTATGTAAGACTACCATAAAAGGTAACTAAGTGCGTACTACAGTAAAAGGGTAGTGGATGAGTTACACTCGTTCAACACTCCCCCTTGCTAAGCAGCCAGTAAAGGCACATAAGCATCTAAAGGACGAGGCTAGGCTGTTTGTGGGAGATCATAGAAAACTAGACCTAGCTGTGAGTGAAACTGCTCAAATTTTATATATCCCAAGTTCTTGGTGAACATATCTGCAGGATTGGTAGCACCTTCTATGTAGAAGAGCTCAATCTTTCCTTCAGCAACCCAATCTTGAATACTGTGCCAGCGAATATCAATATGTTTATTTCGCTTTTCAGTCACTGAGTTGGAAGCCATAAAGATAGATCCTTGGTTATCACCGCAGATAGGGATTGCATTTAGGCAGTATCCCATTTCACCAAGTAGCTGGCGAATCCATATCACCTGATGGCTGCAATCAGACAAGGCAATATACTCAGCCTCAGTAGAGGAGAGGGCAACAACTTTTTGCATGCGTGTCTGCCATGAGAAAATGCCTCCAGCTAGTTTCAAGAACCAACCAGTTTGAGAGTGTTGGGTGTTTGGGTCAGAGGCCCAGTCTGAATCTGTACAAGCAGTTATCCCAACTCCAGAAGCGCCATCATAGACTAGGGAGTAGTGGCGAGTACCAAGCAAGTAGCGGCAGATATACAGTGCTTTGCTCACATGGTCTTCTGTGGGGTTTGCTACATGCCTTGAAAGGGCAGTGACTGCATAGGCAATATCTGGGTGAGTGCCTAGCATGATGTACAGGAGAGACCCGATGATAGATTGGAATCGTGAGCAAGTTCCAGCATCAGCAGTTTGATCATTGTCTAGGGGGTAATACCCCTGAGGCAAGGGAGTGGGTGCAACACGGGCATTTTACATGCCAAATCGCGCTAGGACCTTTTCAAGGTATTCACACTGGTCAACTAGGACCTGGCATCCTGAGCGGCGTATGCGCATATGGAGAAACTCAGTGGCTACACCAAGATCTTGACATTCCCACTTCTTCATGAAGAGAGCCTTAACCTCATTCACAATCTCTTTGCTGGGACCACAGAACATGGCATCATCTACATAAACGATTGCAACAACCATATGGGTGCCATGTTTTCTGTAGAGAAATAAGTCAGCGTCTGACTTAAGGCATTCAAAGCTGAGTTCTTCCATGGATTCATTGAGGGCCTTCCACCATGCCAATCCAGCCTGTTTAAGGCCGTATAACGCCTTAAGTAGGTGGAGGACCTTGTCCTCTTGACCAGGAAGTTTGAATCCCTCTGGCTGTTCCATGTAGATCTCTTCATCCAAGTGGCCATATAAATAGGCACTGTGGACATCTACAGCCTCAATATGCCAGTTTTCCAGGGCAGCTAGTGCGAGCATAAGCCGCACTGTCTTGAAGCACACAACTGGAGAGAATATTTGATCGAAGTCAAATCCTTCAATTTGGGAAATCCTTCAATTTGGGAAAATCCCTTCGCAACTAATCGTGCACGCTTTCGACCGTCTGGTTTGACGTCAAAGACCCATCTGTTCTTAATGACCTGCTGATTTTTTGGGCGGTCTACTAGTTCGTATACGTCTCACTTTTTAAGCATCTCCAGCTGCTCGCGGAAAGCAGCCTTCCACTCCTTTTGGTCTGCAGAGGGTAGTTTAAGAATGTCCCTGAAAGTCCATTCGCAAATCAGCTTTGATCCTGCAGAATCAGCCAATGCAATCGCCTTATTCAATAGATATATGACGAGGTCTGCTCCCCCTTCCCGACACAGCTTCTCAACATCCTCCTCGCTAAGAGCGGTGGGAGATGATGGAGATGCAGCATCTTTGGGTCATGAAGAAGGGGTGCCTGGGAAGTGACCTGGTATATCCTTGGTTGGAGCTGGAACCCTAGAAGGGCCAGGCTCAACAACATCGTGCCACCAAGAGGTACGCTCTATATCCTTTAGCTGATCCACTGGGTGTCGGTCATCACCATACACATTGTTGGGCTGCCTGGGCACACGACATTCACGCTGAGGGCAGAGTGGAGGAGCAGGCATAGGAGGGCAAGGTTCCTTTTGAGGTCGGCAAGGAGGGGATAAAGCACGTCTAGGCAATGGGGTATGTGGAGCGGATGGGGGACTAGGAGGTGGAACAAAGGGAGGAGACAGTAGACAAGGAGGTTAAGGACGATTTTGGTCCTCATGACTGACAGGAGGTGGCGCTGGGAGCTGCACATCGACTCTGTCAGAAACAGGGGTTTGGGCAGCGGGTTGTCTGCGAGTTGAAGTTTTACACTTCGGGAATTGCACTTCATCAAAATGAGCATGTGCAGATGTGAAAACAACATTTGTGGGAGAGCGCATAAAAATATAGTTGCTCTCATGTCCAGGAGTGACACCTAGGTACACCATAAGCTCTGACTTAGGAGCCATCTTGTTGGTGCGCACATCCTGAGGGATGAATACGTATGCTGCACAACCAAACACGCACAAGTGGCTAATGTCAGGCTTTTCCTTGTAAAGGAGCTCATAAGGGGTACACCATTCATGTTGGCAGAGCGGTGTCCTATTGTACAAATGACAAGCATATGTCATTGAGAATTCCCACCAGCTATTGGGAATGCAAGCCTCAAGGCACATAGCTTCCAATTTGTCCATGGCAGTGTGCATAAAGCGCTCAGCCTGGCCATTCTGCTGTGGAACATGTGGGGTGCTCTGGAATACACGGATCCCATTGTTGGCCAAGAGCTTATCAAAAGCATGAGATTTGTACTCTCCTCCTGCATCAGACATCCATCCTTTGACTTTAGCAGAAAACTGCATCTGGACCATTGATAGAAAATGTTTAGTAACCGTCAATGCAGCATCTTTCGTGCGCAAAGAGGTCATCCAGGTAAAGGAGGTGTAATCGTCCACAAATGTAATGACATATTTGTAGTGGTGATACGATTTGATGGGGAATGACTTTATGTCAGAGTGCACAAGCTTGAATGCTTGACTGGCTCTACGCACGTCAGGTGGAAAGGCGCGATTGGACATCTTGCCCATAGCGCAGCCAGGACAAATAATGTCCTCCTGTGGTGCAGATGTCTCAGGGAAGCCTTGCGTATGTTTTCGCACATGCTTCTGGACCTCCTTAGAGGGGTGACCTAACCAGCGATGTAAGGTTTCCCATGTAGGCTGGATGCTAGTATGCATATCCTTAGAGACGTCTGCTGACTCCAGAATGTACATGTTAGGGCCAAGTGGGCCAGGAGTAAAGGGTGCCAAGATGTCGCCATCTCCATACATAACAGTAATCTGTTGAGCGTCACCTTTGACTTTGGCGCCTTTGTGTAGCAGTTGTCCTAATGACACAAGGCAAACTTTGGAGTTGGGCAGGTGCCCTACATCATATAACTCCAATGTATGACGTTTGCCATCAGCATCAAGCCAAGGAACATGAATAAGACCTGTGCCGACTACTTGTAGTATGTTGGCAGCAGTGTGAACCAGTATTTGGTCTTTCCCCTTCAAAGGAACATACTCAAAGAAGTCTGAGCGATAGGGAGTAAAGTGCAGTGATGCACCAGAGTCAAGAATCCAAAATGGATGATCAGGCTTTCCACATTGTGTGCATAAAGATTGGAAGCCATGGGCACAAATATGCTCATATTGGCTCAGTACTGATACATTGGAAGTATATACAGTACTACTCAGTTCCGCTACATTGGTTCGTGCATAGGGAAAAGCAGCGGTAGCAGATGAGTACTGGTGCAATGATGAATAGGAATGTACTAACCTGAGATCCTCTTGGTCATAGTGACCTTGGACCTCGGTCTCAGAATTGTTACGATTTGTACCCATATCTTGTTTCCCTTCTTTTTCTTTTGGACTTATCTCTCCTTACTTAGCTCTCATCGTGCCAAGTCCGTGTTCCCACAAGTCACATGTTCTTTTGTTCTTCCCCTTTCTATGAAGTTCTTTGCTTACTAACTAAGCAACTTCTGCTATTGGCTCGCTGACTCAACGATCAGTCAGCTACTTTGTTCTTTCATGTTCCTTCTGATTCTATATGATTACTCAGCGTCCCATCATTCTTGTATATAAACCCCAAGTAGTTCTCCTGTACCTCAGCTTAGACCTACTTGGCATATACACCCTGACTTTCCTCTTCGTGTGTCTTTGCTCTACACCTGAGTGAGCGCTTTAGCTCTCCCCTGCGTCTCGTCCTGATCACAAGGGATTGTCCTCAGTCCACCCGCTTCACCGGGAAGTTCATCGTCTGGTTCATACCAGGACGAACCTCTGACCTTGCCAATAAGGTACCCCCTTGTCTTCGTGTCTTAGGACCCTCGCCAAGTTCGCGCTAGACCCTTCGGGATCAAAGCGTAACAAGAATCATAGATATTCACCTCATCATCAGTGTCCCAGGAGGTGGATGGAGCAGCCATGATGTGGTGCTTTCAGGATTTCTTTGAAGAACAAGTCAGGAGCCTCACAGCAGGGGTGATATAAGTGGAGGAGAAAGAGGCAGGGGCATCAGGCATGATAATAGCCTCTGGCTCATAGGACGTGGATGACAATAAAGAAGGACTGGACAAATCAAGACGTTCGAGAAGGGGGTGTGCCAGATCAAGGGATCGAATAGTCTCAGCGGTGGGCTGGATCTCAAGCCAATGGGCGAGATCAAAAGCCTTACTTATTGAATCAAAGGCCGGAGGGCCTTGAGTTCCTTGGTACTGCTGGGCAGGCTGGTGAGCAGCAATGCATGGATCAACTGCAGGAAAAGTGAAAACGTAGGCTGGCGCTACAGCAACTGACGCAAACTGCGTCTCATCCTCCACAAAAGAGAGGTGATTGTGCTTAGCAGCCTTGCCAGCACACTTTCCACGAGGTCATTTCTTCCCCTTCTTGTCTGTGCTGTCATCCTCCTGCTGCCCAGAAGGCACTGGAGGAGACTGCTGCTGAGACTTGAAGGAGGGATTACCCTCTCCCTTGTGCTTGACAGTGCTGATCTTCTGGGCCTGTTGGGTCCCAGACACACGAGCTTTGCCACCCATAGCAGAGCGCTGCTCCCAAGAGAGTGTGGCAGCTGTTATGCGGAACGCGAAACACCGAAGCCGAGCAACTGAAGGCCTGCCGTAAGGCCTCGCTGTTACGAACCACTTCAGCCCCTTTCCTTTCTCGGTCACGTGACTCATCACATGACCAGGGCCCAGACCATGACATCACATGACGTCATGCCTCATGGCTAGCACGCCCTTTTAATCTCCGTCAACCCTGGTGGGAACTCTTTCACGATCGTGTACCGTAGTCTACCCATGTATAGTAGTTTATCCCACGGACCCTATGGTCCGTGCGCACTCCTCTGTACTATATAAACCCAAGGGTCTCAGCTGGCGTCCCCAGCTTTGACCACTTGTTATCCCACTACCTTTGGGGTGAT